>JAXCGZ010007559.1:260000-270000 GCA_037179515.1 Halocaridina rubra | reverse complement strand
TAATAATAATAATAATAATAATAATAATGATAATAATAACAATAATAATAATAATAATAATAATAATAATAATAATAATAATAATAATAATAATAATAATAATAATAATAATAATAATGATAATAATAATAATGATAATAATAATAATAAAAATAATAATAATAATAATAATAATAATAATAATAATAATAATAATAATAATAATAATAATAATAATAATAATAATAATAATAATTATCATTATTATTATTATTATTATTATCATTATTATTATTATTATTATTATTATTATTATTATTATTATTATTATTATTATTATTATTATTATTATTATTATTACTTTTATGATTATTATTATTATTATTATTATTATTATTATTATTATTATTATTATTATTATTATTATTATTATTATTATTATTATTATTATTTTTATTATTATTATTATTATTATTATTATTATTATTATTATTATTATTATTATTATTTTTATGATGATGATGATTATTATTATTATTATTATTATTATTATTATTATTATTATTATTATTATTATTATTATTATTATTATCGTTATTATTATTATTATTATCGTTAATATTTTTATAACAATAATGATAATAATATCTCGACATAGAAAAATATTAATGAAATACACAGACAATAAAAGTGATTAGATAGTATCAAAGATGAAAAGGCAGTAATTACTTTAATATATGAAATCAAAATGCAATTATGGTATAATATACTAAAACAATAATAGACATTGACTGAAGATAATAAATTATTGATCGTATAGTAATACAATGGTATAAATATGAAGAGTATGAGTAAGATTTTTGAAACAGCAGTAGGGTAATTAATTACAATGCTATCTAAATATGCTCAAATAGTTTTTTGGGGAATTTTCCATGGCTGGGTGAGGCGCTCACCGGTCTCCCAAAAACCTATGCCCCAAGATATATTGCGCCTCGTGCCGTTGCTAAAACAGTAAATTTTTCACTTGATCACGTTAATATGGATGTGACATTAGAGACATTTGCCATTTTGTAGAACCTCACTATTCAGCAGTGGATATAACAGGACAATATTGAAAACAAAAGCAGTATGATCTCTGGCGAGGGAAGAACCGCAAACCTACACCTATACTGTAGTTCTGTACCAACGGAAAAACTGCATTCCTTAAATGGGAATATAAAATCCTTGGAGTTCCTTCAATTTTTTTAGAGTACTGCAAGGAAGAGTTCATACAAAGTATATAAGTTCGCACTACCACTGAGCTGCATCCCCCAAATGTGACACTAGTAACTTGACGAGTCTCGTCAAATTCTCCAGAATTAAGATTTAAAAAGGCATAGAGGATGAAAACACTCTTTGGGAAATGCGAATAGAATATTGTGTGAAAAGTTGAGAGAAATCTTCAAGAATAATAAAATTATTATGTTCTTCATCTTCTTTTGATTCGCATACATTTATATCGTGAAGAAGATGAATTGTTTATCTTGAATATATATTCGTTGTAGATGTTTTAATGCTTTGCACGAATAAAAAATAGTTTTGTGAAATCCAAATTGCATTACTGAATTTTTCAAATAGAAAATGATATGAATAATTAGCACTAATAATCTACTCCTCATCAAATAAGTACCTAACCTAAGTAAATACCTGAGTAAAATAATATATATGAGTATGTAGGTGATGTCATAGAGAATTTAAGTTAGTACTCTCCGCCAAAGAGAAATGATGTTACACAAATTGAATGAATACAGTAAATAAAAATACATACAGTTAAGGAAAGTAAATTAAATAGCTTTGTAAATAAAATATATGAAAGAGCCATAGTACATAGTCTCTGAGGATGAAGCCTGCGCATGTGAGTGTGTGTGTGCGTGTGAGAGCTCAGCCCTTGTCTGCTTGTTCATAAAGAGCAGTGTCACTTTAACAAATCCACATCTCCGCCCACCCACCCTTCCAAGGCTACATACAGTAAAATACCTTCTCCTTCTATGACCTCCTTCATTTTGCCGTGTTGGGGGATGACTAATCTTCATATACTGAAAACTTACCGACAATAATAGGCTAAGTTAGGCTTAAGTGATTAGGTTAGTTTACAGCATCGATGAATATTTTTCCATGTTCTTTGCTGAATAATATATTAGTTACTTATATAGATACCAGAGCTGTAGGAGAGAACTATTTTCAATATCGAAGTCAGTACTGTTTCACTATGTACCTTTCATAGCTAATGGTGCACCTACCAAAACATCCTTAGATGACATGGGTTATGTACCATACAAGGTGAGACACAATATTCTCTGAACTTCAGTTTGCAGTGTCACTGTTTCATTATATACCTCTCACAGCTCATAGTGACCTCATTGAATCTGCAATGCAATGTAGTTTGGGTCACCGTATAGGCTAAGGAAAAAAAAATCCAAAATACCTCAGGAGATGAGATGGTTATTGTGGTATAAGTAATGAGTTCTAGAGTAAAATAGAGCAGGTAATACACGAGATATTATTAGTATTTGTAGGGAAGATATTTTGTCAAGTTATTAGTTTGCGGTTTTAATTTAGGACATTAGGAAGGGAATTGCTTTAAGGTATTTATAAGACTGAGATAGGATGTTAGGAAATGCTGTTATTTAGGTTTACCTCTTTCGTTTTTTCTTGCTAGGTCTAGGAAATCACATAGCCATGCTTTGTTTGGTTTAGGTTTAATATATTATGTGGAAAGGAGTTTGAGGTTAAACTTTAAAGTTAGTAATGGTAAATTATATATACATGTGTTATAATGACTGTGAACTTAATCGATGTCTCTGTTCCATGACCGTTTTCTTCCTCCATCCCTCATAGTGTTTCGATGCACACTATGATCTCTCCTATATTTTGTTTACTGATTTTATGCATAAACAGTTAACACCCTTCTTTAGTCAATGGGTAAATCACCTGCCTACCACTCAGAAGATGAATAGTACCGAGATCCTTCCCCAGATACGCGTCAGAGTGAGAAGAAAAGGGAGGGTAGATGTGCCCCACGTGTGATATTATCCCTGGGTATATATATATATATATATATATATATATATATATATATATATATATATATATATATATATATATATATATATATATATATATATATATGCATGTATATGTATGTATGTATGTATGTATGTATGTATATATATATATATATATATATATATATATATATATATATATATATATATATATATATATATATATATATATATATATATATATATATATACGTATATGCATATATATATATATATATATATATATATATATATATATATATAAATATATAAATATATATATATATATATATATATATATATATATATATATATATATATATACATATATATATATATATATATATATATATATATATATATATATATATATATATATATATATATATATATATATATATATATGATTTTGTCGCTCATTTTGTATAGACTTAATCCTTCTTCCAGTCCATACCATACGTAGAAATCTTATCGACTTAAGTAGTTTTTGTGTTTCAACATCGTTTTATCTCTCTGAATGTCTCTTTGTCAAACATATATTTGTATATTATTTGTCTTTTATCGTTGAAAAGTTTACGCAAGTTATTTGCTACTTAGGATAAGTTAGGATAACATAGGATAAGTTAGTGGTTTGCGTACCACCAACACAACCACCACAAGAACATATTCCTTTTCTGCACGATAACGGTTTATTACCTCTGGTTTATCCATTTTGGATATTGAATGTGCCTTTGCTAGATATATCTATTTACTATAATTTTCTTGTATTTTTTAAGATACTTTTTTCTTCCCGGTTTGTATCATAGGAGGTATTGTCTGAGTTAATCCCGTGAGATTTTTCTCAATGAAGAGCTGCCTTATATTTTAAGGTCACTGCTGATCCTCTAAGGAATCTTATCATTTCTTCTCCGATACTTGTGTTCCTCTCTGGATACTTAATGTTCCTTGCCAGATTTATATTATTCATCATATTGTATAACTTTATTTTAATAATTTTTGTCCCGTGTCCCTGTTTATCAATTCTCTTTACACAGGGTTGTATTTTATTTTAGAGATCTTCTTGTTCCAGTTGGATATTTTATGTTCCATTGCAGATTTTTTTTTCTATTTCATTCCTTCCTCGTACTCAAATATGTACCTTGTCATATGGACGCCCTCTGTCTGCATCATATTTCTCCATATCTTCCGACATTTTAATTCTTTTACTACCGTCTGTTATGTTACAGAGCATTTTCTGTTCTATATTGTATAGATTACAGTGTTATTTGACATACCACATAGCACTAAGATTATATATCGTATGGCACCACACCTCAAGTCCATATATTATATCTTACTTGCAAATTTCGTTCTTTACTATTGCCCATATTACAAGATTCAATTGAATTCATCCCTCTTAGTTATACAATTTCATTCTATAACATTGTGATATTCCAATTTGCAATTCCATTCATTACTCTTAATCTTATAGTTCCTCTTCTTTATTTATAATTACTGGAATCCATTTCAATTTCACGTTTTTGCTTACTTTACAATTCCATTCCATAAAATTGTATATATCAACTACGCAATCCCCTGTCTGTCTTACAATTCCATACAATATGAGTGAAATATTTCAGGAACCAATTCCTATCATTATCTTTGTCTTCCTTTCCTTAATATTGTATAATCCTTTCGTATTGTGTCCATGTTTATGTACTGTAAATCCAGTGTTTATTTTTCCCCCAGATCTTATATTTAGCTTGCTCTGTCTGTATTCATTATTAGGATGACTTTTCCCCCCAATACTGCAAGCTCTTGCATTTAATACTATCTCTCTCTCTCTCTCTCTCTCTCTCTCTCTCTCTCTCTCTCTCTCTCTCTCTCTCTCTCTCTCTCTCTCTCTCTCTCTCTCTCTCTCTCTCTCTCTCTCTCTCTCTCTCTCTCTCTCTCTCTATATATATATATATATATATATATATATTATATATATATATATATATATATATAAAATTGTGTGTTTTTATGTCTGTATGACTACTGTGTGTTTGTGTATCTATGCATGTCTGACATTCAAAACTCGAGTCTTAATCTCTATTTAGCTCATACAGCATTTCTCTACTGGATGCTAATGAGATAGAAAAAGGCAGCGGTAGAGGTGTCCCTCTGGTAATATCCCTGTCATATCAGCAGGGTCTTTGAGTACGCTAGTATATATATGTTAAGACAGTGGTGGAACAGTTTTATTAAGAAGCTATGCTTCGATAACGCCAACATATGCGTCTAACAACTCTGTTGAAAATATGTGCAAAAATTCACATGCGAAAGTTTATATTACTTTGTCAAAGTAATGGTATTTTGTATCCTCAAATGCCTACTCGCAAAGTCAGTACTTTTTTATTTGTTCTTGTCAGTCGAACAGTAAATGTTATAATTATATTTATCAATTTAGAATACTCTCTGTTATCAATAATGAGAGAGAGAGGAGAGAGAGAGAGAGAGAGAGAGAGAGAGAGAGAGAGAGAGAGAGAGAGAGAGAGAGAGAGAGAGAGAGAGAGAGAGAGAGAGAGAGAGAGAGAGAGAGAGAGAGAGAGAGAGAGGACGGCAGCAATGTAGAAGTGGAAATAAAATCGACAGATGTGAAACCGTGTGAAGTTGATTCACTTTGCTGGCGTATGTACAGTATCTATGGGTCGAGTTGTTTTTTAACGAACAATTAAGCAAGCTAATTGAACATTTATTGCTCGTTAACATATATGCTGGATGTTCAGATTATTATTATTATTATTATTATTATTATTATTATTATTATTATTATTATTATTATTATTATTATTATTATTATTATTATTATTATTATTATTATTATTATTATTATTATTATTATTATTATTATCATTATTATTATTATTATTAATATTATTATTATTATTATTATTATTATTATTATTATTATTATTATTATTATTATTATTATTATTATTATTATTATTATTATTATTATTATTATTATTAAATGAGACACCATATATCACTTATGCTAAGTCTGCAGCCTTAACTGTAACAAACTAGCTGATAGAAACAAAAATTAACATATGCAAAAAATGTCCCTAGGGCTGAAGAGGATATTGATTTATTTGGGAGGTGAGGAAGTTTGCATAATGAATGTGGCTGAAACATTGAGAATCTTGAAAGGGTTAAGTTTACGAGCGGGGTTAGGCAGGAGCTTTGCAGAAACCTCTTGATGCGAAGAAGCCTCGAACGTGAACAGCATATTTTTTTTAGGTAAGCGATCCGCAGGGAGAAAGCATAAGTTCAGTCTTCCAAAATTTTGTCGAAGTCAATACATATTAGAGAGTCATTATTATTCACAGCTTCTTCCTATATCCAAGTCTCAAATGAGCCTTTATATGCCATAATTGTAATGTATATGTATTTGAACTATCTGTACTTTTATTATTTTATACTTTCTTAATTTTTAAATGTCTTCAAATCATCCCCCGACTTTCAGGAGCATGTTCGCTCCTATTATGTGGGTCGAGACGACGTGTCTGAGAACTGTTGGTCTGAGAAGACTGATATAAATAAAAAAATATAAAAGACAAGAAGAAAAGTGAAGTTGCTTGATCAACAACGTGGTACATGAGAGAGGCAAAAGAAAACAAAAGTTTTTTTTATTTTTTATTTTTTGAGATGAAATGTAAGAATAGCATATTGAAAATTGATGAGAATTGATTTGGGTGAAAGAGTTTTCTCTTTAATTCCATTATCTGTTCATAAGAATATATAAGCTCAGGCACTCCCTTTAGATTATATATCCTTACTCAAGTATAAATAGTTATTTGTTTATATTTTTAATTCAATAATTATAAATCATATTATTATAATTTAAAAAAACATTATTTTGCAGATCAGTCAGTGCCATGAAAAGTAGTAATATATATATATATATATATATATATATATATATATATATATATATATATATATATATATATATATATATATATATATATATATAATATATATATATATATATATATATACAACGCACCTATTTATAATATATTAATATAAGAGTTTATTGTTTATACATGAAAACATGAAAATGCATTAAGAAAAGCTCACTCATCCATTCCTTGATAGATATCCCTTGGCGCTTTTTATGCGGAATCACTACATATAGCTGTCACAGCGTTACATCCAGTAACATTCTTCGTTCATTGAGGACTGTAGAAATTAAAGACAAAATTAGCCCTTTTCACGCTCTTTTCTCAAACGGTATCATTATATACTATTCGGTACGTTGCACACAATACCTTTCTTCGTTAATGTAGCAATATGTAATTCAAATCCAAAATATTGGCTTCTGTGCCATTCTACAGGGTGTCCACAAAGTCTGGGTACATAGGAAATTTCACTATGCAGACCTATTCAATCGAGTTCACCTGAATTTTGTAAAGCGCATCAAATCATGCATTGAAAATGATGGAAATCATATTGAAAATATTATTTATTAACATTAGATTTAAATAAAATTGTTTTGTTTTAAAAGTATGTGTTAATCTCCTGTGTACCCAGAGAAGTCTGGGTACACAGGAGATTAACACATACTTTTAAAACAAAACAATTTTATTTAAATCTAATGTTAATAAATAATATTTTCAATATGATTTCCATCATTTTCAATGCATGATTTGATGCGCTTTACAAAATTCAGGTGAACTCGATTGAATAGGTCTGCATAGTGAAATTTCCTATGTACCCAGACTTTGTGGACACCCTGTATTATACGATAGCATGATAATACATTATCGCAGCCTGGCATATGATACTGTTTTTCGTTAATGTTGGAAACACGGTTATTAAATAAGGAAATATTGGCTATTATATACCATTTCCTTATGCTGCATTATTTCATGCAGATTTTTACAACATTAGAGTCGGTATTTTCTTCGTTTACAGAGGAATATTAAAAAAAAGGAAATTAATTCAGAAGAGGGATCCCAACGCTTTCATCCTTTGAGATTTCCAGTAACTCCCCTCTTATGCCATTTTTTTTTTCATTTAACAGCGATGGTATCGAATAAAGTACCCTAAGTCGATAGTATAGGGAAGTATAGATATATAGTGCTGAAAATACGAAATAATGTATTTAATTCGTTCACCTTTTGAGGTGCCAATTTAAGGTTAGTTATGTAATGACATTTTTTGTCTTCTCAAAGCGTAGTAGGTATAGCTTATAAAGCGATATGAGAAGAGAATTAATTAGACTTAAAGGCCTGATTTCTTAAACAATGTAAACCTAGGATTCCATAAGTTAGTTAGCTAAACACACACAAATGGATTTCATAAACGCATCTGACGCTGTTCTGTGTATGGCTAAGATCCAGTACGGGATCCTAGCCATACACAAAATCGAGTCAGATGCATTTATGACATCAATTTGTGTGTCTAGCTAACTAACAATATGGTATCCTAGGTTTACACTTTTTAAGAGATCGGGCTAAAGAGTGACTCGAAATGAGACTAACAAAAGAAGCTTTCACCAGTGCATCTTTGGAAGTTTTCTTGTATTTCATTTTCTCTAATGCAGTGTCATTACAGATCTTCATAGCATTTATGTAGAGTACGTTTAAATGGTACAAACAATAATGAAATGTTGTACTGCTATTGTAATCAGAAATTAATATAATTTTCAATTTAGGAGATGTCTAAGGAGTGTTTTCACAATATAATATACAATGCCATTATGCGATGATATAGGAAGAATTAGAATGAAGCACAGTTAGAGTAACTGGAAATTACAACAAAACGAGAGATCAGCTCATATGTCTTTGGAAGTATTATACACTGTTCCCTTATTCTTCAGCTTAGGAATATAGGATTCAACTCATTTAGCTGCTGATATATGATGTATTCGGTGGTGGGTTTGTTGTTTCTTATGCAATGATAAACACATTTTCAAAACAAAATATACTGTACATCTATTTGCTAATATTGGCATACAGAAATTAGAATGCAGAGGAAGCAGTTCAACTCATTCGTCTTCTGAGGGTTTCCTAGTGGTATTATCTCAGACAGTGTCATTACATAGCATTTTCGAGTCACGCTTCGGCTTTGCCGCTTCTTCTTCTTTATGAGCTGTAATAAGAATTCTTAACCAAGCTTCGGCGCGACTGTCTGGGAATGGAAAAGGAAAATTTTTGTTCTTGGCAGATGTTGTCATTCCCATGATGTTATCTATCGTGTTTTTTATGTGGTGTGTTTGTTGTGTATATCAGTTTTTTTGGTATCTTTTTCTATTTTAATTTTTTTATCTTTAAGAATTTGAGGTTTTTATATGTTTTGTGTGTGAACGTTTTGTATTGTCTTACCCAAATAAAATTAAAAAAATTCCAAAGATGATAATGTCTAAAACATTTTGAAAATTGCTTTAAAGTGTAACATAGCCAAGCTGCATCATGGGATATATATCACAATTTCAACGTATATCCTGACAGATAGATATTGAATGAATAAACTGATAAATAAACATGAGTACAAAGACAAGAAGAAGTCTCGTGTTCGATTTCAATTCCCCATCGTCAAATCCTCTTGGAGATTAAAAAGAAAAAAAAAGTTAAGCGATATGGTCAATATTGTTTTTCTTGTCATAACCTCTCGTAACGCAGCAGAGGGACTGTGACCATCTTTATTTATCAGGTGCTGTTTCCTGATTTCTTCATGAGTTCTAACTTTGATAAGAAATAAATGCACTCATCCCGCAAATTTTATATAGCGCTCTCTCTCTCTCTCTCTCTCTCTCTCTCTCTCTCTCTCTCTCTCTCTCTCTCTCTATATATATATATATATATATATATATATATATATATATATATATATATATATATATATATATATATATATATAGATAGATAGATAGATAGATAGATAGATAGATAAATCAATCGATAGCT
>JAXCGZ010007559.1:240000-255000 GCA_037179515.1 Halocaridina rubra | reverse complement strand
GAGTAGTCAAGCTTGGGCCTTCTTGCACTTGTACCCATTCTCATTACCTTACATTTTGAGGTATTGAATTTCATTAGCCACTTTTCTGACCACTCATGCAGATTATTTAGATCCTCCTGAAGTTCTCTACCATTGTTCTCGTTTTTTACTTTCTTCACAATCTTTGCATCATCTGCAAACATATTCATGAATGAATTTACAGACTCTGGTAGGTCATTTACATATACAAGGAACAAAAGTGGCCCTAAAACTGAACCCTGTGGAACTCCACTACTAACTCTTCTCCATTCAGACACTGAGTGTCTTACTCTAACCCTCTGTTCCCTTCCTTCTAAGTAAGTTTTTATCCATTCCAAGACATTTCCACCTATTCTAGCCATTGCTTGCAGCTTCCTAATAAGTCTCCCATGTGGAACAGTGTCAAACGCTTTCTGGAAGTCTAGGAATATGCAATCTGCCCAGCCCTCTCTTTCCTGTAAGATTTGGCTTACCTCATCATAAAATTCTAATAAGTTTGTTACTGTTGATCTTCCTTCTCTGAAGCCATGTTGCCTCACTGACAAAAAGTTGAAGGATTCCAAGTGAAGAGAGATATGTTTCCTTAGTAGTTTCTCCATAAGTTTGCAAACTATGCTGGTCAAGGAAACTGGTCTATAGTTCAGAGCCGTATCCCTCCTTCCCTTTTTGAAGATAGGTATCACATTTGCTTGTTTCCAGCATCTTGGAATCTCCCCCGACTCCAGTGACTCATTAAATATGATACTTAGTGCCACTGATATTGTGTTTGCGCATTTTTTAAGCACATGAGGGGATATGTCATCAGGACCTGTAGCTTTATGAACATCTAAATCCATCAGCGCTTTGCATACCTCTGTGGCTGTAAGGTTGATGTTCTCTAGTACCGGCCCTTGAGCTTCTATCACTGCAATCTGAGGGGGTGGGGTATTTTCTACTGTAAATACTGACTGAAACTCCTTGTTCAATTCTTTGCAGATCTCTTCGTCCGTCTCAGTGATGCTTCCATCCGCTCTCTTTAGCCTTAAAACCTGTTCTTTTACCTTCAGTTTTCCTCTGATAAAGCTGTGGAAAAGCTTGGGATTTTCTTTAGCCTTCTTGGTGATGTCCCTCTCATAATCTCTCTCTGCCTCTCTCCTTTTACTTAGGTAGTCATTTCTTGCTCTTTTGTAGGTTTGCCAGGCATTTATGTTTTTTCTCCTCCTATACCTTTTCCAGCATTTGTCTCTCCACTCCTTAGCTCTTTTACACCCATTATCGAACCATTTCTCTCTGGCATGAATTACACCTACTTTGGTGACAGGTATGCAGCAATCTACTATCTTCCCATATTTCTCACAAAAGATGTCATACATTTCTTGTACAGATTTGTTGTAAAATAAGGTTCTCCAGTCAATAACTGCAAAAAGCTCATTCATTTTGATGTAATCTCCTTTCGGATAGTTCCTCCTCATGTCCTCAGTGCCTCTACTCTCAGGAAGAATGTCTTCAATGATATACTCCATCAACAACACACAGTGGTCACTCTTTCCAATTCGTGGTTCATACTCAATATTTTCAATATCCAACACATTATCTGTGAACACCAGATCAAGTAGTGATGGCTCATCCCCACCCCTGGCTCTTGTTGGTTCCATTACATGTTGGTGTAGGAAATTCCCTTGTACGCAATCTAGGAATCTTGCCCCAAATGAGTCCTCACCACTGTGTGGGTCAAGATTTATCCAATCTATCTCTTTATGATTAAAGTCTCCCATAATCAAAATCCTACATTTTTTCTCCCGCGCCATGTTAACAACTGAGTTTATGACTTCAATCGTACCTATATGACTTTCCTCATAAATTTCAAGCCTATTTTGGTTCCTTGGTGGGTTGTATACAACAGTTATTATAATGCTCTCTGACCAGTATTTATGCGAGCAACAAGAAATTCCCTGAACTCACTTTCTATAGCCAAGTTTATTTCTTCAACTTGAATCCTCTCACTTATGAGCAGTGCTATCCCTCCACCAGTCCTCTCAGATCTTTCGACCCTTAGTATTCTGAAGCCCTTAGGAAAAACTGTGACACTGTTTATGTCCTCACTCAACTTAGTCTCTGTAATTGCTACTATATCTGCCTTACTGTTGTGAATCCTATCTTTTAATTCTACTGCCTTACCAGCTAATCCATCAGCATTTGTGTATAACAATCTTAATGAGGCCCCATCCCCTGATCTTCTGTCATTATCTTCTTTATCTCCCCTTTGTCTGGAAGTATTCTGTAACGAAAATTTTTCTTCTCTTCTTCATTTCTTTCATCATTTAACCTTCTTGCCTCTTGTGTGTGTGTGTGTGTGTGTGTGTGTGTGTGTGTGTGTGTGTGTGTGTGTGTGTGTGTGTGTGAGAGAGAGAGAGAGAGAGAGTTTTCATCGCCATGATTTTATGGGATAAACCAGAGAGGATAACGGTTTTTGTATTTTGGTAGCCTCTGTTAACTTAGCTCATTAAGCGAGTACGCCATTAGGTGTGTGAATGTGCTTTTGGAATATCATCTTCATAAGCTCGGTCTTAGAAGAGGACAAGAGTGTCCATCATGCATCTGTCTTCTACCAAAAATTAAACAAACTGGATTACTTTAGTGAGGATGTTTCATTCTAAACTCGATCTCCAAATATGTTTAGATTATCTCTGCTCGTTTCATTTTTCGAGAGAAAAATGCATTATTAGAACGTAAATCATTATACGATTATTATATGTCATGATAAATTTAATGGCTACTCATCAAACTTTTGTTAATTTAGAGGTGTGTAACACACTGTAAGTGTATAATAACTAAGATTCAATTTATTTATGGTGAGCATTTACTCACCATAAATAAATAAAATTTTCCTTAATTTACATTTGTATATGATTATGTCAATGTTTCTCTCTCTCTCTCTCTCTCTCTCTCTCTCTCTCTCTCTCTCTCTCTCTCTCTCTCTCTCTCTCTCTCTCTCTCTCTCTCTCTCTCTCTCTCTCTCTCTCTCTCTCTCTCTCTCTCTCTCTCTCTTACTGGTATAATGAAGAATGAATCTTTTAATACATTGATTCTTGATCACTTATAATTATCACTTATTAATACATAATTCATTTTACTTTAGCTTACTGTTCTCAATGAAGGCTAATGCAAGTAAACATTGATAAAAAAATAAATACAAGAAACCACCCGTTTCCTTAAATAATGCTAATAGAAGAGCTTTATTTTCATTTGCATATTCTGAAAGAGAGAGAGAGAGAGAGAGAGAGAGAGAGAGAGAGAGAGAGAGAGAGAGAGAGAGAGAGAGAGAGAGAGAGAGAGAGAGAGAGAGAGAGAGAGAGAATGAATATATATGCCGTCAGTGACCTAGTTACCCTGGGGGGTCTTTGGGGAATATGTAATAGCCGTTAATGGGATTATTATTATTGTTTTTTTGTTTTTTTTTAAGAGAGAGAGAAGGGTTAGTTGCATGTGGTATTATAGATATGAGGCTATTATATACATATATTTAGTTATTTATATTCACCTATGCTGCTGTATAGTATACATTCATTTTAATTAATTTTTTGCTTATTTGTGTACTTTTTATTTTTCATAATTTTATTTTGCCTTGAATTAAATAAGACATGATATAGTAGTATCAATTTTCATAGGAGCAAATTGTACGAGCTATTAAATTAAAATTAAGGATGTAAACTGATTATTGTTAGTATAATTATTATTATAATTATTATTATTATTAATATTATTATTTTCATTATTATTATTATTATTATTATTATTATTATTATTATTATTATTATTATTATTATTATTATTATTATTATTATTATTATTATTATTATTATTATCATTGCTGTTGTTGTTCTTATTTTTGTTCTTGTTATTATTATTCAGACACGCTCTATTTCATGCATTACTTAAACCTCTCTCTGTGTTTTATCTATATTTTCCCATATTTTATTTCCAGCATTTTACATCTCCCAAATACTGATATATATATATATATATATATATATATATATATATATATATATATATATATATATATATATATATATATATATATATATCTTGCATTAGCGTGTTTCTCTGATATTGAGTAAGTAGAGAGAGAGAGAGAGAGAGAGAGAGAGAGAGAGAGAGAGAGAGAGAGAGAGAGAGAGAGAGAGAGAGAGAGAGAGAGAGAGAGAGAATCAACGTGTTTAAACGACCAATATTTGCGCATCATTAAGAGCCTCTTGTGGGAGGGTAGGGGTGTCTCTAGTAAGTGCGACCAGGGGCGGTTTATAAGATTGACAGAGTTGAAGTTGATTGCCTTATGAGGACAGACATTGCCACTAAAGTTCATGGAAATGGTTGCTTTATATATATTTAAACCTGGGAAAATGTCAGCTTAATCTTTTATGTGGGGTTCTGGGTAAAAGGCTTACTAAGGCTCTTTGCTAGACAAGATGTTCACTACTGCTTTATGCTAGGCAAAATGGCCTGTAAGGCATTTTGCTGGGCAAGGTGTCTACTAAAGCATTATGGTGGGCATGGTTTTCACTCAATGTGTCTAGTAAATCTCTATGATGGGCTGTTCCATGTGATTTTTTGCTAGGTAGTTACCATTAATGTTTTTAAACTTGGTAAAATATCCTCTAGCGCCTTATACTGGGCAATATCTCCACTAACACGTTATGCTTGGTAAAATGCCAGTTAAGGCTTTACGTTGAGCAAGGCGTCCACTAAAGCTTTATCTTAATAAAATGTCCAATGAAAATTCAAGTTGTTTTCTCTTCATAGAGGAACAGCTTAATTACTAAAGATATATCTATAGAGGAAAACCTTAAATTCTAACCTGTGAATTTACGTCATGGACTTCCTTTTCTACCAAGGGCTAGACGGTTGCCTTCTTGCGAAGGAGTTGTTTTGGCAGATGTAATCGTTACCCTGAGTGCATGCCCTTGCTAACCTCAGACCGTGACGAGGCGCGAACCCTTGACCTGACGCCTCAGAGTCGCGGACGCTACCGCTTGAGCCACGGTGACTACGAAAACCTTAAATAATAACAAAAGAGCAAAATAAAAAGAGATATTAGTAGCAGATATATTTTATTGAGATAGGTTTTCACACACACACACACACACACACACACACACACACACACACACACACACACACACACACACACACACACACACACACACACACACACAAAACTTCCATGAAAGAATATACATACTTAGGAAGAGACCTTAGTTAAAGAGAATAGGTTTAATATATAACAGATATGTTCATAAAAGGAATGTTAATTTATATCTTCATAGAAGAAAACCGTATTTCAATCAAAGATCTTCATAAGGAAATGCTTAATTTATAACAAATATCTTTCCGGAAGAAAAATCGATATTCTATATCAAATAATTTAACATAGAAGCTTAAATGATAACAAATGCCATAATATCTTTTCTATATGGCATATATTCAAGTTAATAACATATAGCCCCATATATTAAAGGTTGGTTTATCATATATTATCTCGTTGGAAAAACTTTGTAATTCATATCAAATATATCTACACAAAATTAAAACTTACTAAATGTGAGAAATCTTTAGCCTTTCGACTCTAGAGTGAATGAAATTTGAGACCTGATGCAATTTATTTCCAGAATGGAAAACTGGATTCTAAAATCTCTCGCTTTCTGGAGTCTGACAGTCCTGGTATATTATGATAGCTGTACTTTGCAAATCCTAGATAGAGAGGGCTTCATTCCGGTCATCACAAAGAGGGATTCAGAATCAGACGTACCTAATGTTTCAAAGCCCATTAAATACATTTTCCCGTGTATGAGTGGTACTTGTGTGTGTATAGTTTTTGTATGTTTATGAATATACTGATAAGCAGTTGTAAATATTTCACTATGCCTACATTATGTTCTTATTCTATGCCTACATTTACATCAACTATTTTTGTATGTTCGTTACACATCTTTTATCATCTCTTCACATCTGACAAGTCACAACACTCTCCATCTCTGTTTCTCTTTACTTTGTTTTCTTCGTTCCCAGGCTCAATGAGGGTAGTTTTATTTCTTTTGGCCTGTCCTGGTGTCACACTTATAAAAAAAACTATTATGTCTCTGCGAGTAGTATTTACATATATGTTTATATGTTACTGCCTCTAATTCCTGGAGATTCCGTCCATATAATGTATATGTACATGTATAAATGAATATGGAGCTGCATAAATATCATCATTTGAGACTATGCGTATACTTGTACTTATACATGTATATGAATTTTTGTGGACATTTTGTTGTAATTTAATATAAATTTAATAAGTTAGTTAATGTCTTTGGGGCACTAGAACTTACATAGGCATTTATTTGTATTTTGTGTGTATTCATAAATAACTTTGTGAAGCATCTTATTGCTCATAATTTTAGTCTTTATAATAACGCATACTCTATTTTTCGTTCAGTGTCGAGTACACTGCTTATTTTCCTTCGTGTCTCTCTTCCTCTTCTTTCTTTTTTCTCTCCCCTCTTTCTCCTCTCCTGCTCCCCCGTCGCCTTTCTTTGGTTCTATAGAAATTATATATGCAAAATTGTAAGTAAGAGTTTCTTAAAACTCTCACCACACCACTCGTATGCCGTCCTCTGTTTTCCGCCCTCCTTCCTCCCTGAACCCCCCTTTTTTCCTCTTGCCCCCTTTTTCCTCTTTCTTTTTCCCCTTGTCTTTTTCCTCTTTCATCCTATGCGAGTAAAAATAATATTTGGCAAGTAGTAAGACTGGCGTCATCTGCTACCCAATATGTCTGCCACCTTTAATTTCGCTCGTGACACGCGATTGCATCATTCTCATTGAAAGAAAATAATGACGTACGTGATTCACTCCTCTCTATAAAAGTATTCTTACGACGAAATATTCTTTGTAAGAGTGTATTGAGTGATGTTACTTTGCGGTTTTTACTTAGGGTTTATCGGTCATTGTTTTCTCTATTTCATTCACACAATTTTATATTTCTCGAGATGATTAAAAGTTAAAATTCCAAGGATATTATCGCTTCGCTTGGTGGAAATCTTTAGATGGCGGTGGGAAGCCTTTAAATTAAAAATGAACTTCAAGTTATGCTATATCATTTAATATGTATTTCGTTTTGATAATCTGAAATTACGCTGTCCCCAAGCATATGTGAATCCAGCCCCTAGTATTCCTAACTGGAATCCTAGTAAGATATTCCAATGTTATACAATTACAAGGAGAACTTGAACAAAATTACATATCATGGAAGAGTTCCGTGCATTCTGTATCTTTCACTATATATGAAATTCATATTATATTTATTAGCTTTGTGTGTGTGCGTGTTTATTTGTTAGTTTGTGGGTGTGCTTGTGTGTGTATTGGATTTTCCGGCCTTACTTGATTTTTCTACTATCTTGGACTATGTTGTTCTTGTTTGACCTTATCTGACCATTACCCTTGTAATCTGGTCTTGTTCGAAGTTGTTAATTTTCTTATTTTTGTTTAGCTCCTCTGTGACCTTATTGTTCTTGTGTGATTCGATGCTGAAAAGATCTCGTTTAACTCGATGCTAAGCTCTCTTTTTATTTGCTTTTGTAGTTCTGTGTATAATAAGCCTAAATACTGCGTTCGTTATATGCTGTTCATTATCTTCATTATGAAAAGCACAAAAATCTGGCACAATTTTACTTTATTCTTCACAACAAGCAAATGGCAACATTGTCGGAATTTAGCAGCTCCAACCATTATTTGATATAATCATACTATCATATACTTACGAAGCTACCTTACCTGCTGTGACTTTTGAACAAGTGTAATCATTTTTTTTTTCCAATACCTTATTGATTTTTCTCTGTATGGTGACTCCTTACCTCGTTCCCTACCCCCTGCCCTCCAAATCCAATTCTCTCGACTATCAATGTCACCATCAGGAAATTTGTCTTTCGGGAAGGGGGGGGTGCATGGTATAGAGAAAGAAAATGCGAGCTGAAGGACACTGATGTGGCTAGCGAGGGAGGGTGGAAAGGGCAAAGGAAGAATTGAGGAAGGAAAATCTATCGACGAAGGAGGGAAATGGGGGGGGAGCTATGCTCTTTTGTTGGCAAGCTGCCAGGATGCCTTAAACCCTATGCTGTGTGTGTGAGACCTCCTCCTACTTTCATGTTAACCTTGCCTCGTTCCTTCCTCTGGCCTGCGCATTACCTTCCGCAACAGCTGGTCTCTCTCTCTCTCTCTCTCTCTCTCTCTCTCTCTCTCTCTCTCTTGTGACTCCCAATCGGCCCTACAAGCCCTATCCTCGCCAAGACCTATCTGTGGCCGTACTGTGGGAAATATACTATGTCGCCTCGCAGCCGCTCGGGATGCTTCTCTTGTTGTGTCTTTTTTGTGGACTCCATCCCACATTGGGCTGACTGGCAACGACACAGCGGATCGTCTTGCCAAGGCGGCCTGTATGCTGGATGGGCATGCTGTGGACGCTGAGCCCTCCCTCCGATGTCTACGTAACATCATCTACTCAGCTGGGTTTGCCATGACGGTCCAGCGCAGGGACACGGAGAGGGCCAACAGTGTGTCCATACAGCACCATGATCACTTCCTTCACAGTCGCTACAAGTATCGCAGACGCGGGTTAATGGTGCGGAAAAACAATGTAGTTAGTGCTCGGCTCAGAATGGGGTATCGGCCTTTATGGCAGGTCTCCCAGACTCTAGATATGCCACAGTACACCTCCTGTCAATTATGCGACCGAACTAATGCTAACACTCTTGACCACTATTGTCTTCAGTGCCCCGCAGTGAGAGATGTTTTACCACGAGGTCAGAACTTAATACAGATCTGCTCATTTTTACTTAATGATGACAACCTTGATGTTATTCTTGCTCGTTTTCCTCACTTTGGTGGCCATTAATTATATTGAATTATACATATATTTTCTGTATGTTGCTATATAATGCTGTTTGAGCATTCTGCGTTTCTCTGAGCTTTACTTTTGCATATAATGTACTCTGTGCTGCCATTCTGTGAGTTGTGTGTTAGTATGCAGCAATGTTTTATCAATATGTACACCTCCCTGTAAACCATGTTCAATTCTTGATTTTATATCCATTTGAAGCAATATTTGTATGAACTCATGTAATGTCTGACGCCTTGGCGCAATAAATTAATAAAATAAAAATAATCTCTCTCTCTCTCTCTCTCTCATACATATCCTCCCCATTTTCTGTTGCAGCCAGATGTGTTTTCATTATTACACATGGCGTTGGTAAGACTGAAAATATGTGATAAGATTGCCCAACTGGTAGGTTAATAGGAAGTTGGCTCGAATGGCAGCTTATTTGGTTAGCTTGGTATCATTGCCTGGCTTAATGTGTACTGACTGGTTCCTACGGCCGATAAGAGGAAGATTGGTGTGTGGATTGTAGGATTATGTGATTGGCTGATGCGCTGAAAGGCAGAATATGTAGGTGAGTGAATTGATGTTTGAATATGTAGGTTAATGACTGAATGTTTTACTATTTGACTAAGTAGTTATTAAGTAAATGGAAAGTAATTACTACTAGAATTAATTCATAAGTAAATGCATCATGGTATATTAGTATTAACTATCAGTTTTTATACCTTAAGCATTTTTGGTTCTGCCATACTGTTTAAAAGGGAAATTAAGTATAGATTAGCGACCCCAGAACATTAAACAACCGCGCGAGTTGTTAGGTTAGGTTAATTTTATGCAGATCAGGTTAGATTAAATCCTAACCTAGCCTAACTAACCTAACCTAACCTGACCTGGCCTAACTTAACCTACCCAAACCTAACTTAACCTAACCAAACCTAGCAACAACTGGGGTAATTTAGTGTCCTGGGGGTCGTCAATCCTTACATGATTTGAAAAAGAAGGTCAGCCATGTTTGTTTGATTCCCCAGTGTTATATTTGAATGCATCACTTTGGCACAGTTTCTCAAAAAAGAGAAGGGAAGGGTAGTGACATACCTCATATGGTTTTCTCTCTCTGTTTAGTAGGATAAGCTATTACACCGCTAGATATTTGGGGTAAGTAATGGAACATTCTCTTGAGAATTTTAGTCTGTGGTAAGGGAATGCTTATTTTGCACGTTTATGATAGAGTGGATAGGGATCGATATTTTGATATGGCTGGCTCTAGGACTAGAGGTCATAGTTTGAAGCTTCGTAAGAAAACTTCTTTGCAGGATGTAAGGAAATACTTTTTCAGTGTAAGAGTAGTTGATAAATGGAATTCGCTAAGCGAGGAGGTAGTTAATGCTATCTCAATCCATAGTTTTAAGGACAGGTATGATAAGTATCACTAAGTCTAAAATGGAACCGATGAGGAGACGGGAAGATACGAGCTTTGGGCTCTTTCCCGTAAACACAATTAGGTAATCACACACACACACACACACACACACACACACACACACACACACACACACACACACACACTGTGTGTTGTTGATGGAGTATATCATTGAAGACATTCTTCCTGAGAGTAGAGGCACTGAGGACATGAGGAGGAACTATCAGAAAGGAGATTACATCAAAATGAATGAGCTTTTTGCAGTTATTGACTGGAGAACCTTATTTTACAACAAATCTGTACAAGAAATGTATGACATCTTTTGTGAGAAATATGGGAAGATAGTAGATTGCTGCATACCTGTCACCAAAGTAGGTGTAATTCATGCCAGAGAGAAATGGTTCGATAATGGGTGTAAAAGAGCTAAGGAGTGGAGAGACAAATGCTGGAAAAGGTATAGGAGGAGAAAAAACATAAATGCCTGGCAAACCTACAAAAGAGCAAGAAATGACTACCTAAGTAAAAGGAGAGAGGCAGAGAGAGATTATGAGAGGGACATCACCAGGAAGGCTAAAGAAAATCCCAAGCTTTTCCACAGCTTTATCAGAGGAAAACTGAAGGTAAAAGAACAGGTTTTAAGGCTAAAGAGAGCGGATGGAAGCATCACTGAGACGGACGAAGAGATCTGCAAAGAATTGAACAAGGAGTTTCAGTCAGTATTTACAGTAGAAAATACCCCACCCCCTCAGATTGCAGTGATAGAAGCTCAAGGGCCGGTATTAGAGAACATCAACCTTACAGCCACAGAGGTATGCAAGGCGCTGATGGATTTAGATGTTCATAAAGCTACAGGTCCTGATGACATATCCCCTCATGTGCTTAAAAAATGCGCAAACACAATATCAGTGGCACTAAGTATCATATTTAAGGAGTCATTGGAGTCGGGGGAGATTCCAAGATGCTGGAAACAAGCAAATGTGATACCTATCTTCAAAAAGGGAAGGAGGGATACGGCTCTGAACTATAGACCAGTTTCCTTGACCAGCATAGTTTGCAAACTTATGGAGAAACTACTAAGGAAACATATCTCTCTTCACTTGGAATCCTTCAACTTTTTGTCAGTGAGGCAACATGGCTTCAGAGAAGGAAGATCAACAGTAACAAACTTATTAGAATTTTATGATGAGGTAAGCCAAATCTTACAGGAAAGAGAGGGTTGGGCAGATTGCATATTCCTAGACTTCCAGAAAGCGTTTGACACTGTTCCACATGGGAGACTTATTAGGAAGCTGCAATCAATGGCTAGAATAGGTGAAAATGTCTTGGAATGGATAAAAACTTACTTAGAAGGAAGGGAACAGAGGGTTAGAGTAAGACACTCAGTGTCTGAATGGAGAAGAGTTAGTAGTGGAGTTCCACAGGGTTCAGTTTTAGGGCCACTTTTGTTCCTTGTATATGTAAATGACCTACCAGAGTGTGTAAATTCATTCATGAATATGTTTGCAGATGATGCAAAGATTGTGAAGAAAGTAAAAAACGAGAACAATGGTAGAGAACTTCAGGAGGATCTAAATAATCTGCATGAGTGGTCAGAAAAGTGGCTAATGAAATTCAATACCTCAAAATGTAAGGTAATGAGAATGGGTACAAGTGCAAGAAGGCCCAAGCTTGACTACTCGGTGGCTGGAGTACAGCTTCAGGAGACAGAAAATGAGAGAGATCTAGGAGTAAACATATTGGCAGATTTGTCTCCAGAAATACATATAAAAGGCGTAGTAAGGGCAGCATATGCATTCTTATCAAATGTAAGGGTAGCCTTCAGGCACATGGACAAGGAAATGTTCAGAAATATTTATGTAACCTATGTGAGGCCAAAACTCGAATATGCAGCCCCCTTTTGGAATCCGCACTTGAAAAAGCACATAGCTAAGCTTGAAAAAGTTCAAAGACATGCCACGAAACTGGTGCCAGAAATACGCAATCTCGGTTATGATGAGAGGCTGAGGGAATTAGACTTGCCATCACTCGAAGCTAGAAGAGTAAGGGGGGATATGGTGACAGTCTTTAAATTCCTTCATGGTTATGATAGAGTGGATAGGGATCGATATTTCGATATGGCTGGCTCTAGAACTAGAGGTCATAGTTTGAAGCTTCGGAAGAAAACTTGTTTGCAGGATGTAAGGAAATACTTTTTCAGTGTAAGAGTAGTTGATAATTGGAATTCGCTAAGCGAGGAGGTAGTTAATGCTACCTCAATCCATAGTTTTAAGGACAGGTATGATAAGTATCACTAAGTCTAAAAATGGAACCGATCAGGAGACGGGAAGATACGAGCTTTGGGCTCTTTCCCGTAAACACAATTAGGTAATCACAATTAGGTAATCACACACACACACACACACACAAAAGATCTGAGAGGACTGGTGGAGGGATAGCACTGCTCATAAGTGAAAGGATTCAAGTTGAAGAAATAAACTTGGCTATAGAAAGTGAGTTCAAGGAATTTCTTGTTGCTCGCATAAATACTGGGTCAGAGAGCATTATAATAATTGTTGTATACAACCCACCAAGGAACCAAAATAGGCTTGAAGTTTATGAGGAAAGTCATATAGGTACTATTGAAGTCATAAACTCAGTTGTTAACATGGCATGGGAAAAAAAATGTAGGATTTTGATTATGGGAGACTTTAATCATAAAGAGAGAGATTGGATAAATCTTGACCCACACAGTGGTGAGGACTCATTCAGGGCAAGATTCCTAGATTGCGTACAAAGGAATTTCCTACACCATGTAATGGAACCAACAAGGGCCAGGGGTGGGGATGAGCCATCACTACTTGATCTAGTGTTCACAGATAATGTGTTGGATATTGAAAATATTGAGTATGAACCACCAATTGGAAAGAGTGACCACTGTGTGTTGTTGATGGAGTATATCATTGAAGATATTCTTCCTGAGAGTAGAGGCACTGAGGACACGAGGAGGAACTATCCGAAAGGAGATTACATCAAAATGAATGAGCTTTTTGCAGTTATTGACTGGAGAACCTTATTTTACAACAAATCTGTACAAGAAATGTATGACATCTTTTGTGAGAAATATGGGAAGATAGTAGATTGCTGCATACCTGTCACCAAAGTAGGTGTAATTCATGCCAGAGAGAAATGGTTCGATAATGGGTGTAAAAGAGCTAAGGAGTGGAGAGACAAATGCTGGAAAAGGTATAGGAGGAGAAAAAACATAAATGCCTGGCAAACCTACAAAAGAGCAAGAAATGACTACCTAAGTAAAAGGAGAGAGGTAGAGAGAGACTATGAGAGGGACATCACCAGGAAGGCTAAAAAAAGTCCCAAGCTTTTCCACAGCTTTATCAGAGGAAAACTGAAGGTACAAGAACAGGTTTTAAGGCTAAAGAGAGCGGATGGAAGCATCACTGAGACGGATGAAGAGATCTGCAAAGAATTGAACAGGGAGTTTCAGTCGGTATTTACAGTAGAAAATACTCCACCCCCTCAGATTGCAGTGATAGAAGCTCAAGGGCCGGTATTAGAGAACATCAACCTTACAGCCACAGAGGTATGCAAAGCGCTGATGGATTTAGATGTTCATAAAGCTGCAGGTCCTGATGACATATCCCCTCATGTGCTTAAAAAATGCGCAAACACAATATCAGTGGCACTAAGTATCATATTTAAGGAGTCACTGGAGTCGGGGGAGATTCCAAGATGCTGGAAACAAGCAAATGTGATACCTATCTTCAAAAAGGGAAGGAGGGATACGGCTCTGAACTATAGACCAGTTTCCTTGACCAGCATAGTTTGCAAAGTTATGGAGAAACTACTAAGGAAACATATTTCTCTTCACTTGGAATCCTTCAACTTTTTGTCAGTGAGGCAACATGGCTTCAGAGAAGGTAGATCAACAGTAACAAACTTATTAGAATTTTATGATGAGGTAAGCCAAATCTTACAGGAAAGAGAGGGCTGGGCAGATTGCATATTCCTAGACGTCCAGAAAGCGTTTGACACTGTTCCACATGGGAGACTTATTAGGAAGCTGCAATCAATGGCTAGAATAGGTGGAAATGTTTTGGAATGGATAAAAACTTACTTAGAAGGAAGGGAACAGAGGGTTAGAGTAAGACACTCAGTGTCTGAAAGGAGAAGAGTTAGTAGTGGAGTTCCACAGGGTTCAGTTTTAGGGCCACTTTTGTTCCTTGTATATGTAAATGACCTACCAGAGTCTGTAAATTCATTCATGAATATGTTTGCAGATGATGCAAAGATTGTGAAGAAAGTAAAAAACGAGAACAATGGTAGAGAACTTCAGGAGGATCTAAATAATCTGCATGAATGGTCAGAAAAGTGGCTAATGAAATTCAATACTTCAAAATGTAAGGTAATGAGAATGGATACAAGTGCAAGAAGGCCCAAGCTTGACTACTCGGTGGCTGGAGTACAACTTCAAGAGACAGAAAATGAGAGAGATCTAGGAGTAAACATACTGGCAGATTTGTCTCCAGAAATACATATAAATGGCATAGTAAGGGCAGCATATGCATTCTTATCAAATGTAAGGGTAGCCTTCAGGCACATGGACAAGGAAATGTTCAGAAATATTTATGTAACCTATGTGAGGCCAAAACTCGAATATGCAGCCCCCTTT
>JAXCGZ010007559.1:230000-235000 GCA_037179515.1 Halocaridina rubra | reverse complement strand
GTATTGAAATGGAAATAAAGTTTGCTCTTTTGCAGGTTTGCCAGGCATTTATGTTTTTTCTCCTCCTATACCTTTTGCGGCATTTGTCTCTCCACTCCTTAGCTCTTTTACACCCATTATCGAACCATTTCTCTCTGGCATGAATTACACCTACTTTGGTGACAGGCATGCAGCAATCTACTATCTTCCCATATTTCTCACAAAAGATGTCATACATTTCTTGTACAGATTTGTTGTAAAACAAGGTTTTCCAGTCAATAACTGCAAAAAGCTCATTCATTTTGATGTAATCTCCTTTCGGATAGTTCCTCCTCATGTCCTCAGTGCCTCTACTCTCAGGAAGAATATCTTCAATGATATACTCCATCAACAACACACAGTGGTCACTCTTTCCAATTGGTGGTTCAGACTCAATTTTTTCAATATCCAACACATTATCTGTGAACACTAGATTAAGTAGTGATGGCTCATCCCCACCCCTGGCCCTTGTTGGTTCCATTACATGTTGGTGTAGGAAATTCCCTTGTACGCAATCTAGGAATCTTGCCCTGAATGAGTCCTCACCACTGTGTGGGTCAAGATTTATCCAATCTATCCCTTTATGATTAAAGTCTCCCATAATCAAAATTCTACATTTTTTTTCCCGTGCCATGTTAACAACTGAGTTTATGACTTCAATAGTACCTATATGACTATCCTCATAAACTTCAAGCCTCTTTTGGTTCCTTGGTGGGTTGTATACAACAGTTATTATAATGCTCTCTGACCCAGTATTTATGCGAGCAACAAGAAATTCCTTGAACTCACTTTCTATAGCCAAGTTTATTTCTTCAACTTGAATCCTTTCACTTATGAGCAGTGCTATCCCTCCACCAGTCCTCTCAGATCTTTCAACCCTGTGTGTGTGTGTGTGTGTGTGTGTGTGTGTGTGTGTGTGTGTGTGTGTGTGTGTGTGTGTGTGTGTGTGTGTGTGTGTGTGTGTGTGTGTGTGTGTGTGTGTGTGTGTGTGTGTGTGTGTGTGTGTGAACATGAGCGTGCATTGGATAATGTTCGAAGACATGCGAGGAGTGTGAGAGTGATATGTAATCTCATTTATGAGGAACGGCTTAAGGACTTAGACGTACTTTATAGTCCTCAGATTATAACTCCATTTCCTGTTTCATTCTCATTCTCTAACATATCCATCGTTTCTGCTTTACTTTTCGTCTATATACCTCCTTTCTGTCCCCTATGTAACTATTTCTCCTTCATTAGCTTCTCCATTCTCTATGCTAGGTATCTCTTCACCCATAACTCCCTGAGTATAAGGAGATTCCTTTCTCTAGTATTCCCTGTTATCTGAGCAGGCATAGGTGCAATGCTTGTTATATCTTCACAAGCTCGGGATTCGATAAAGGTAAAAATATCCACTCTACAGCTTTTTGTAGTAATACTAATCATATTTCATTTAGCTATTTTTTCTTCCCATCTGTATTAGAAATGAGGATCTGGTTCCTACCCCTTCCCATGTGGGAAGGACAACTGCCTTTCTTCAATCGATCTAGTGTAGGAATCTAGGGCTCTGAATTCTTTAACTGGTATAAATCTTTCTGAAGGCATTTCGTATTCTCACTGTGTTTTTCTTGCCGAAATCTCGTGCGCTTAATGTTTTAGATGGTCAGTTTTTGCCTATTAGGTTTCTATTTCTTTTTCAATAGTTTTTAAATGTATTTTCTCCTTTTTATAAAAGTAAGTCGTATGTGTGTGTGTGTATATATATATATATATATATATATATATATATATATATATATATATATATATATATATATATATATGTGTGTGTGTGTGTGTGTGTGTTGCTTCGGTTTGACGTCACGGACTCCCTTTTCTACCAAGGGCTAGGACGATTGCCTTCTTGCGAAGGACTTGTTTTGGCATATGTAATCGTTACCTAGAGTGCATGTCCTTGCTAACCTCAGACCGTGACCAGGAGCGAACCATCTAGCTGACACCTCAGAGTCGCGGACGCTACCGCTTGAGCCACGGTGATTATATATATATATATATATATATATATATATATATATATATATATATATATATATATATATATATATATATATATATATATATATGAGAGAGAGAGAGAGAGAGAGAGAGAGAGAGAGAGAGAGAGAGAGAGAGAGAGAGAGAGAGAGAGAGAGAGAGAGAGAGTGAGAGAGAGAGAGAGAGAGAGAGATAGAGAGAGAGAGGTTTCCTCCTCCTACCTTAATAATATTATCAGTTCTCTTTAGATTCAGTAGTGAAAATACAAGCTAGCAGAGATATTTTAATCACTGTTATCTACGTTACATAATGAATGTGTTGTAGCAGGCTGGATTTAGTGGACTTCGGAGAATGTTTTCAAAGATTTATCGCTTCCCCCCCCCATCTTTATTAAAGAAAGCTGCTGCCAACAGTTTCCAATCTCTGAAGATTGTTTAGCTCTCTCTTGACCAACGAACATATTATATACAAATAGTGTGTTGAAGAGTACTTTCCACCTCAGGCGAATTAGATATAGTTATCAACCATAATATTTATATATTAGATAGACAATGTGGAACTTTGTGTTAAGTCATATGCATTTGTTAGAAGATGATGTGGTTAGAGGGTGAATCTTGGAAGATTAATAGGCCAAATCTTTACAAGGAGACTCTTCTACCAACAACCTCCTGTCTAGAAATGCTCAGCTCTCTTTTGTGCGTGTAATTATTTCAAGGGGATATTCAAATATAATATTCAACCAATTTGAGATTTATCTCTTTTGTAAACAATGGTTATTCATTGATAATTACATCTTCAATGCAATGCGTACATGATCATTTTATTTACATGTTAATAACTGGTAATAAAATTTGGCTCGTTTCAAGCGACTAGTTGCTAGACTTTAGCCCGATTTCTTAAACAATGTAAACCTAGGATACCATATTGTTAGTTAGCTAGACACACAAATGGATATCATAAACGCATCTGACGCGGTTCTGTGTATGGCTAGGATCCCTCATGGGGGGATCTTAGCCATACACAGAACCGCGTCAGATGCATTTATGAAGTCCAATTGTGTGTCTTGCTAACTAACAATATGGTAGCTTAGATTTACACTGCTTAAGAAATCGGGCCTTTGTCAATAACACTAATAAATATTTTTAACTCCTTTTATTCACTGTAGACTTTTTGCCTTCACTAAACGTCTGATGCTGTGTCGTACTTGAAGTTCTTCATAAGGAAAGGGTTGTTCTTATTCCTATATTTTATTCTAGTCTTTATACTGTAATATTTATGTGCTTAATTCTGTATGGTTCTATAGAATTGCCATATACGATTTTTTACATATCTTAAGCCCGTGATATGAACAATTGGTTATTACTATTGCACCCGCATATCTTCCAGATCTCACAGTACCTAGAACATAAGCAAAAACACGTTGAGTATTTCCAGTCATAGAGAACTTGAAAATAGACTCAAACTTGGAAGTTTTCCCAAGATGAGAAAGATAATAATATTACTTAACCGCGTCCCTTGTGTAGTATCCACCGTCAACTCAGCAGGCTCATTGAGTACACAATTAGAGGTGTTGAATCTGAATGGAGAATCTCCATCATGAGTGCATGTCACTCTGTTTCCTAGAAAAGAAAGTCTTCAGTCTAGTGGAGTGTTAATTGCAGTCTTATTCAGTTGACTACGGATATTTTTTTTTTCTGCTTTTCCAACACGCTGTCATTCTAGGATTCCCGAACTTTGCACTGGTAGTCTTATGTTTCTAAATTGCTCCAGTATTTTATATTGTTGTGGAGGATAGGTTTAGCCCCTGGGATCGTAAAGTGAGAAGTTCAAGGAGCGGAAAAGCCAAAATTCGAATAGCATCCCAAGAGGAACGTAGCCATTAAACAAAGCTCGTGACCATTAAAGGAAGTGACCGTTACTTTTCACTTGGAATTTACTCTGGTGTAGATCATGTTTTTTTTCACAAGGGGATGTGTAGTGGTCTTCTATAAAGTAAGTTTTTATTTTTATTTTACAAGCCTTAATTTATGGGGACCTTTTTATTTCTTAGTATTTTTGGCACTGACCTTGTCAGCACTTGTTCTTGAGAAGGGAACCAAATAGGATCCCATATATAGCAATTCATATTACTAACACACATTCACTAATGGGATTCTATTGAAGAATATATAGTAATAGTTTACTTTGTCCACACGCACGCACGCACATACATATCTGTGATTACCTAATTGTGTTTACGGGAAAGAGCCCAAAGCTCGTATCTTCCCGTCTCCTCATCGGTTCCATTTTATACTTAGTGATACTTATCATACCTGTCCTTAAAACTATGGATTGAGATAGCATTAACTACCTCCTCGCTTAGCCAATTCCAATTATCAACTACTCTTACACTGAAAAAGTATTTCCTTACATCCTGCGAAGAAGTTTTCTTACGAAGCTTCAAACTATGACCTCTAGTTCTAGAGCCAGCCATATCAAAATATCGATCCCTATCCACTCTATCATAACCATGTGTTTTCGTTTGTACGCATATCTATCTATCTATCTATCTATCTATCTATCTATCTATTTATTTATCTATCTATCTATCTATCTATCTAAATCTATATATATAAACGCAAACACAAAGACACAAACAGAGAATCTTGGAAAAAAAATGCAGACATCTTCTTTTGCAGATAATGTGAGCCTCTTAAAAGCTTGCATATTTTTTCTTTCCTTTTTTTTTTTAGAGGATCATATTGGTGCTGGTTTCTTTGCCTTTTCTAACTGTGGGTCTCTTGGGGCTTATCACTGACCTAAAAGAGAGAGCCTTCTCTTTATTTTCCTTTCTATTATTTTTAACTCTTGTTCTTCTTAGTTATTTTTGGTGCATGAAGGTCTGCATATACACGTGAATATTGATATGTCTATCTGTATCTATATCTATCTATCTATCAATGTGTGTAATACCTAATTGTGTTTACGGGAAA
>JAXCGZ010007559.1:62500-225000 GCA_037179515.1 Halocaridina rubra | reverse complement strand
GAAAAAACTCTGCTTAATTGTATGCTCGCCAGGTATTTACACGAGTTTAAAAAAGACATTTCGTCCTGTTCTGAACTTTGTTTTCGAAAATTATTTAGAGGGGTGGAGTGTTGTGTATATTTACATTATTTTGCTCACGGGAAAGAGCCCCAAGTTCGTAATTCCTCGTCTCCGAGTCGCTTTTTTCTGGTGACAGTTAACAGATCTATCATTGAAGCATTTAGCAGTTTACCTTTTCTTCGCTTGGAATATTTAAGTTTTGAATTATTCTTACATTAGTCAAGCATTATCTAACATCGTTCAAAAAAGTTTTCATACCGAGCCTCGAACTATGATATTTAGCTCTAGAATAACTCTTATTAACATATCACTCTCAATCAACCCTGTCAGAACCACTTAGGAATTTAAAACCCGTTATCACTACAAACCTCTTTCTTATAGCTTCGAGTGGGAGCCAGTCTAACTCCTTCAGCTTTTCCTCATAACCGACATTACGTCTCACTCTCACCAGCTTCGTAACGTGTCTTTGAACTTTCAACTTGATTATATGTTTTTTGTTTTTTATTTTTAAGTGTGGATTTGAAATGGCGTTGTCTACTCGAGCTTTGGCCCCACATAAGTCATGTATATATTTCTGAACATATCGTTGTCTGTATGCCTGGTGATCAGCCTAATATTTGAGAAGAAAGCACATGTTCCCTTTACTGTACTATTAATATGTATTTCCGGATACAGAGCTGACAATATATACATCTCTTCTTGTCTTTCATTCTCGGATTCTTGAAGTTCATCTTCTGCTATTGAATGCAGACACATGGGCCTTCTTGCCTATTCTTACTACATTGCGTTTTGAAGTATAGAGTCTCATTACCTACTTGTTTGACTACTCATGCAGACTAGATTTTCCTGAAGTTCTCTACCTTAATTTTCGTCTTTAACTATTTTCCCAATCTTTGCGTCATCTACAAGGGTATTCAAATATGAAATCAAAGACTTCGGCAGATCAATTACATATATAAGGACAATAAGTGGCACTACAACTCATCCCTGTGGAACTCCTCTGCTAAATTTTCTCTAATCAGACGCAGTATGTCTTGTTCTGACTCTTTACTTCCTTCTTTCTGAATAGGTTCTTATCCATTCCAAGACATTTCCACCTATTTTTGCCATTACTTGCAGCTTGTTAAGTCTCCCATCTGGCATTGTACCAAATAACATCTGCAAATATGAGAAAATGCAATCTCTTCAGCCCTCTTTTCTTGTGATATTAGACTTACCTCATCATAAAATCATAATAAGTTTGTCAGCATAGACCAACTTTTTTTTAAGCCACGTTGTCTCACCTACAAAAAGTTGAACTGATTTGTATGTAACCTTGTACTTAAGTAGCTGTGTATTTGCACGGGTATGCATTTAATTCGAAGTGCTTATTCTTACCGATATTAACTTTAATCTCTCTCTATCTCTATTTTAATAAATAAAATATCTAAGCTTATATATCCAAAGAAAACAAGCAACCAATATATTTTGTAGGGTTTAATGTACAGTACGCCCCCTGTTTACGCGCATTTTCTATTTACTCGTAAAAGTGTGCTATTTTACTTGTCTTAAATTATATATATATATATATATATATATATATATATATATATATATATATATATATATATATATATATATATTATATATATATATTATATATATATATATATATATATATATATATATATATATATATATATATATATATATATATATATATATATATATATATATATATATATATATATTATATATATATATATATATATATATATATATATATATATATATATATATATATATATATATATATATATATATATATATATATATATATATATATATATATATATATATATATATATATATATAAGGTAGGAAAAGCCCATTAAAATAAAACAACGAAAATAAATTTGAAGTACTTATTAATTTCGTGACCTTATCTGGTCACCTTCACTAAGTACAATATTTTAGTTGTTTTCTTTAATTGGCTCTTCCTACCATATTAAACTGTATGTTAACATTTCAGTGTTAATAATATATATATATATATATATATATATATATATATATATATATATATATATATATATATATATATATATATATATATATATATATATATATATATATAAATATATATATATATATATATATATATATATATATATATATATATATATATATATATATATATATATAAATTTTTAGCCCGATGTTAATGGAGTAAGTTATGTACGCATAGGATGCATAGTCTTCTTCTTCTACTGCTCACAGATAATAGGAAAATTACTAGTGACTATAGGTGAATTTGTCTACCTGAAGAGTTGGCGAGGGCTGGGGAGACAATATTTGGACATTAATCTACCTTGTTCTCGAATCAAAGTTTTTTTGATCCCTCCTCTATGTTTTTCTTTATTAACAGAAATTAGAAATAAAAAAAAAACACCTATTATCTGTACAATGTCCCTGGTTCCCAGACTTTTTTCTGGGGGTGGGGAGTGGCCATGCCTCACTTTTAATTGATCCATTGGGAAAGCATTGTTGGCATAAGAGACAGAAAGGTGACGCTTTCTCATGGAAAGTAAATGTGAAACCAAACTCTTACATGTCCTTCCTAATACTACTGAACTTTATTGCTTGCCAAGGGTTGGTGACTAAAAAAAATAAATGTGTGAGAAACTTATCATATGAAAAGCATTTGCTGTCTCTCAAAGCATAATGAAATAAGATGCACAGTGAAATACCAATATGAAAGAAGCGAAAAAATAATTCTAATCCGTTCCTACAGCATACAAAAACAGAGATACTCCGTATAAAAAGAAATGATGCCAAGTGCCCACCCCTCACATTGCCAAACTCTGGAAGCTACTGCAGAAAGCACCCTAAGCGCGACTCCACATAACTTTCTTTTGCGTTTAGACATAGAGTGACGAGAATGAGCTTACATCGTAGCCACTGATATACCAGGTTTGGAACACTTTTTGTAATATATAACAGGGTTTCGGAACAACAAAAACCCAGGACAAATCGCTGTTAAAACTATTGATAATATTTGTTATTTTTAAAATGGTAGAATTTAATGCTATTTTTTATTAACAATAGCATTACTGATAACTCAGGACAAATGGCAGTTAAAAGTATTGATAATATTGATTATTTTTAAAATGGTAGAATTTAATGCTAATTTTTATTAACAATAGCATTACTGATAATTCATTCTCAAACTACCACCTTAATGATCAAATTACCACCTGTTTGGCGTCCTCCCCACTGTGGGAACCATTGATTTACGGTTATTCTTTTAACCTTTGAGTTTGGCGAGGCTGACAGACAATTATTAGTACAGTTGCCCTGTTCTTCAACAACACTTGCTTACATCCATCTCCCTGTCAACTCTTTGTTTAGTGAGCACATGACGCAATGGCTCTGAGAGAGAGAGAGAGAGAGAGAGAGAGAGAGAGAGAGAGAGAGAGAGAGAGAGAGAGAGAGAGAGAGAGAGAGAGAGAGAGAGAGAGAGAGAGAGAGAGAGAGAGAGAGAGAGAGAGAGACTTTATTTGCATTAGTAAGTCATTTAACCTTTGTAAGGTTGGACTGAAAAAATCATATGAAAAACATAACTCCGCTCTTTAATATGACTTGCGTGTTATTCATTGTTGACTTAACTTATGACGTACTGCAAAATGGAGAGAGCAATAATTCTTTGTTAGAATACTTTGAATTTTCGTTTCTGATCGATGAGGGTAACAAATGTACAGCCATGACAGTGCTATTTTCGTAAAACATATTATTCATATGGCAGAACGACTATATTTAGGTATTTGGAAATAAGTTTATTTATACCACTCAAGTGCATTAAATATTAACTAATCATCCAAAACACACTGATATGAGGGGCTAAAATTCAAAGTGAAAAGCTTGTTCTTTGTTGACAAGTAGCTGAGGTTAACCAATCAGATAGGCTGAATCCAATGATAAAGCAAGTTAGGTGGCAGAAAACCATATATGTAAGTTATTATATGATCATAAAGATCATAAAATAACTTGTAAGCACCAAAACTTTCAATCCCAATATAGGAATTTAAATGATTAACTAAAACACCTTCTACCACCCATCTGACACTAGTTTTATCGCTATGATACAGTAGTTTAGAGCTGTTAAAACTTATTCGGTTATTAAAAGTCATTTTATATCTAAGAATCATAAAGATCATAAAATGTGTCCTGTAACCACCGAATAAATGTTGACAACTCTAGTGCATCATATCCACAATACTAGCGTCAGAGTACTACAGTGTGTTTTAATAAATTCACTCAGTACTGTACCTTTAGAGAGAATAATAGCTTTACATCATTAGACTGCTATAATGAGAAAATGCTAAAAAAAAAAGTGGATTTGGATTAGATACTACTAGGATAATGAACATTATTAATCGTCACTTTTTTTTTTTTTTTTTTTTAGATCGGGGTAAGGCAGATTCCGGTTCCGGTTTTACGTCACGGACTCCCTTATCTACCAAGGGCTAGGACGGTTGCCTTCTTGCGAAGGACTTGTTTTGGCAGATGTAATCCTTACGCTGAGTGCATGCCCTTGCTAACCTCAGACCGTGACGGGGCGCGAACCCTCGACCTGACGCCTCAGAGTCGGAGACGCTACCGATTGAGCCACGGCGACTACATCGGGGTAAGGCAGATGAACACCTTTAGTCGATAGCCCGATCTCATATGAGATAACCCTTGATTTCCTGAGGACAGCGAATTAAAGGGTAGAAAGGTGGAGCTAAGGCATTCTCTTCGCGTGAGGCAATAATTCAAACGTAACAACGAGTATCTCGAAAAAGCTTACAACTGAAAGCAAACGCTTAATGATGTGATTAATCATTAAACACATTACTGTGGGTTTCTTTTCTTTCATTATGGACGTGATCACTCGCTTCTCATCTCTAATCATGAGAAAACACTTTAAAATTATAACACGTAACTAGTGTTTTGTTTGTCCTTTTGGTCCCAAAGTCCATATTAATAAGCAGATGTGGATCGATACAGTTAAACACGTTGGACCTTCATACTTTATGCCTGACGTCCTATTACAGTCTTGTATTCATAAACAAATGAATAAAAACCTTATAATCAAATATTACATTAAAGAATTTAAAATGCTTCAGTCCTCATTTCAGAATCATTCTATCAAATAAATCAACTGAATTTAAATCAAATATACCTGTAATCATTATCCAAAATTATTTAAATCACTCATAGGCCTAAAAAAATATACTTTGGACTTATTCACCTAAATCAGAGTAATGCATGGAACTATTATCACTTTTAAATTAGCATAATTTTGGCAAAAGGACGTAACTTACCACAATGGTGGCATGTCTTATTTATTGTTGCTACACTTTTTTTTTTTTGTGACCTAGCTTCCCACATTACCAAGATATTTCACTGTTATAATCCGGCTCAGCCTACCATCATTTTCTCTATCACTTTCTATACTTTGCCAGGGCTTAGTTTTACTTCCATAACTAGGGTAGTTTTTTTTTATTTTATTTACAGACACTCATTAGACCTAACAGCACTGTTTTCAATATGCTTAGCCTGTGATTCTGCCAACTCCAATGCCCTAGCAATTTCCATGAGGGATGCTAAGGTTAAATTCCTCTCTTTCAAAAACTGGATCCTAAGCTTATATGACGCACATTTTTCAATAACTGGATCAATCAAATGAGCGTCTATCTCCTCTGTGCTGTACTCAGTTGAATATCAAAATGTTTAGCCTACCTATAAAAGCATCCAGGGACTCAAACTGAACTTGATAAGGTTTCCTAATAGATTACATTCTTCTTTTGGGTGAAATATGAATCCAGCGCCTTCTATGCAGCAGCAAAGGTATCCTCTTGCACGGCTTGCGCACGAAAAATTTTCTGAACATCCATTGTTGCAACAGTATACTCATTTTCTGTTGGTCGTCTGTTATTCAACCCCAATAACGAAGTACTGGAATGCTTCCTCCCAATATGTACATCGCTGGGCCAAATTCGTTGTCTCATCCAACGAAAATACAGGAAAGCGAGATAGCTGTATCGCCTTTGTCACGTCTCAGTCGGTTGCCACGAGTCCTCGGGTTATTTCACACCTTTCGTCACCAGGAAATTGGTTCGTCTTCTCAAAGCAACAGTTTGGGGATCCCATCCTCGTCGCCATTGTTTTGTTCGTCCTTTTGGCCCCGAACTCCATATTAATAAGCAGATGTGGGTCGATAGTTAAGCGTGTTGGATTTTCATGCTTAATTTTCGACGTCCTCTCACAGGACTCTTCTATACTCAAAACTATAAGTGAATGAATCAAAACAATAACACAACCTTCTAATCAAATATTACAAGAAAGAATTTAATATACTACAACAAGAAAAAACTTTTATTGATATGTTGCCTTCATGGTATCATATGCACTTATTGTAGATATTTTGAAGTGCAAAGCAACACGAACAGACCAAATTTGAAAGAGCATTGGAAATATCCGCTAAAAAGTTTTACAAAGGGCTGTATCCTTAGAGCAAAACATTTCTCAGCAAATGCTGAACGTGACGCTAAGCTTTAAATAAACGTTGGATTAAAGCTGCTTATAAAATGCAGACATATATTTGTATGAATTAACTTGTATTTAAAAAAAAAAAATCGAAGCAAGCTTGAGAAGTAGCATTCCAAAGGCTTTTAGAGTAAAGGACGTAACGATTGGTAATTTAATTGAAATATAGCTTTTACCAGACAGTTATTCAATTTCTGAGATATATTTTATTCGTTTCACGTGCAGTTCATCTAAATATATTTAATAGAGATTATTTCCTTATTCACGTTATGTTATTTTATGCATTTATTATGTAAAAGTGTTAGTTCGTTTAAAGTTCTGTGTATCGAGATACTTTCTTTTGTTTATGTGTCATAGACGGAAGGATACGTCCCACTTGTCTGTTGCATCATTTTTCAGCTGCGGTTGTCCAAATTCTCATATTATATCGAATGTGGTAGAAATACGACACTCGATGATAGATTTAGTGGTAAATATTGACAGCCTCTTTTGGATTTTATGATTTGGGCAAAAATTTATGAAACGGCCATCAAACATTTTTTCCCTCAATCTGCTTTATGATGCATATCCAAAATTATAGTATAACAGAAGTCGATATAATTGGTAAAGGCATACTGACACACTCCCAGTTGGGAAAAAATCTATAAAGATATAGCACCCCTTCGATAACACAACAAACATAACCACCTAACCTAACACGAATTTTAAGGTTCAAATGTGGAAGGGTGCATGAAGGAACCTTTAACCTTAATTTCAATAAATTTGTTAGGTAAGTTGTCATTTCAGTAAATGTTGGTCTGCATCAAGGGTCTGCTTTGAGTCCATATCGATTTAATCTGGTCCTCGATGTAGTAACCCAGGGTATTAGAGATCAGTCTCCATGGTGTATGCTCTTTGCAGATGACATTGTACTGTGTAGCCACAGACGAGAGGTAGTGGAAGAGAAGCTTGAAGAGTGATGGAGGATAGAGGACTGAAAATCAGCAGGAAAAAGACAGAGTACTTGAGGTTGAGAGATGATGAGGATGGGGAGGTCAATTTGCAGGGGAAGGTCAAAAATGAGGTAATTAAAGGTACCTCAAAAGTTAGAGAAATATCAGATAAGATACAAGAAAGTAGACTAAGATGGTATGGTCATGTCATTAGGAGGGATGAACAATATGTTGGGAGGAGGGTGATGGAAATGGATATACAGGGTAGGAGAGGGAGACCAAAGCGTAGGTGGATGGATTGCATCAATGACGCCCTGAAGTCTAAAGGTTTGTTGGGTGATGAGGTATGGGACAGAAACAAATGGAGAAAACTGGCCAGTAACATCGACCCCTCATAAAAGTGGCAAAAGATGTAGACGAAGAAGAAGGAAACAAGTTTCTTTTTGCAAGTATTATTCGTTAGCTGTTTTATATATTTTTTCAATGTTTTGCTTTTTAATAACACTCCTCTAGGGTGCGAAAGTAAAGCTTGTTCATATATATATATATATATATATATATATATATATATATATATATATATATATATATATATATATATATATATATATACGAGAGAGGAATCATTATATCTTATCTGTTACTTTCACATTTTAGTTTATTATTTATTTACCAAGTGAATTTCCTCTGTACATGTTCTGCTTTACTAGTGTCCGTGAGCTTATTCTGAATTATACTTTACACAAATACAGTTTTGCACAGCCAATAAAATCAAACTTATGTATCCATCTACTTTGTGAATGCTAGATTGTGCAGTAGTGGTTCATCTCCCCTGGCCTGAGTGTCGTTGCTTGAATATGTTATGAGTAAACTGTAGATTCTGCTCAGTAAAATAAAATTCAAAAGTAACGAAAATAACTACGATGATAATGGTTCAGAGAATGTTAAACATACCAGTGAACAGGCATACTAAATCTCTTTCTAAACATTACTTGATTCAGTAACGAAAATATGATACATTTCGTAAATGCGATGAACTCTACACTTGTAGCGAGAGTAACTGTTCCTCCAAGTTTGAACCTTTCCCTGTGAGCTATCAATGAAGTTAATTACACCTTGGTGGACGAGGTTGCTGCTGCACCTCAGCGCAAAAATTCCATACTGTCCCCTTTGATATCATAAAGGCTACTGACTCCTGCTTAGTCCTTCAACTGAATAAAATATTGAATCATGTATAGTAACACAACGACAGATGCCAGTTATCGATTTCCTATTCATTACCATCCGAGGGAACGGCTCGTTAATTTGAAATTATGCTCATCCAAATGTGAGACGTTCACAGTTTACGTTATGGAAGAATACAGACACTCCCCAACTTACGAACGAGTTAGGTTCCAGAAGTCTCTTCATAACTAGAATTGTTCGTAAGTTGTCTTTAGGTAAAAAAGGTACTGTTCAGTACATACATATACTGTACTATGCAGTACAGTACTTAGACTAAAGACAGTTACTACCACATAAAACATTAAGTATACAGTAGTAATAAATTTTAATTAAGTAAAAATGATAATGTATTGATACAGCACAGTACAGTAATACATACATCAATACATGGGTAAATGTTGGGTAGATTTTTATTCGTATGTGTGAATGTTTGTAAGTCGGTTTTTCGTAAAGAGGGGAACTTCTGTATCTTCACATACTGTCATATTAGTGCATAATGTTCCATGTCTTCTTAACTTGAGACTGCCATTTTATAGAGAAGCATATTAACTTAATTATAGAATATGAGAATTCTATATTAGTATGATTACCCTACTCATTTTAAATGGTAGCAAAGAATCATCATGCATAGTTACCTATTTTCTATTTCCGTTACATGGAAGGCTAAGTTGCAATCTCTTCTGCCTTTGATCTCTCTTTTTCTTGAATAATAACTCAGATCTAGGAAATTATTTAACTTTTTTTTCCTTTTTGCACGCCTTGAATTATAGGGAATATATTAAATTAAAAAAAATCACTAGTTATGGACCTGAAGATTAGGTTATCTCATGTATAATACTCTTATTAGCACCCATTGACTTTAAAACATATAAAATCTCATTATGTTGAACATATAGCATTAAAGACTGAAAGGAACGTTATTGCCTTTATAATAATGGCGACATAAATAGTTTAGAAACTTTATGAAACTAAAGTAATTTTTCACTGTAGTCTAACTCTCTAAACTATTTCTTGCCGAAAAAGAGTCATCGAATCATGAATTGAAAATGTGAATTGTGGGAGCTGTAATGACATCCTTTGGGAATGAATTCCACTGATTGATCACATGCGCACTAAAACTGTTTGCCCTAACTAGTGTATTTTAAGAACTTTTTCTTTAATTTACTTGTACTTGACCAAGGATTGCCTACCTTCTATTCAAAAAGATCTCAGTGTCACCACTTTTAAAGCCGTATAAGGTCTTGAATATCTCAGTCATATCTTAATCTCCTCTCCTCATGTGAAAATAACCCTATTCATCTGCGAATACTACAAAATCTTTGATTAAGATGTTGTAGTTCATGTACTAGCTTGGTCACCTTCCCCTGCACTTATTTCTATATTCTCACAAAAATTAGGGTGCCAAATGTGAACAGCATAATTGAGGTGTGGTATGATTATGGAGCAATACAATACCTACACAACTGTTTATTCATCCATGAAAAATTTCTTCAAATAAGACAAATAACTTTATGTTCCCTTCATTGGGATTATGCAATATGTTATGCCGGTTTTAATTCCATAGATTTTTTTTAATGAGTGTGACACATATACTTCCCAGACTTTTATTTGACTGTTAATGACTTCAACTCTCCACCACTGAGCTTGTAAGTGAAATTTGGTAGTTACATGTGCATCGTTATGCTCTAGTCTGGATTAAAGACAAGTATTTAATTTTCATTTTATGCCTCTTAACTTCTTTAGATCCTCTTACAAGGTTTGAATGTCATCATATGTTTTCATGTCCTTAAGAATTTTACCATCATCTGCAAACAGCAACATGAGGCTTTCCAATTCAGTCATGACCTTACTTTAATAGATAAGAATTAGTTGGGCTCCAAAGCTGATCCCATTGGTACTCTTGCTATATTATTAAGAGTATTGGAATTGGTCCTTCTTATTTCTACAAACCTATTCCTAGCTTAAAGAAAGTCTTCAATCCACTGCAGATGGATTTTCCTTACCTTTTAACTTCAGCTTTACATTAAACATATGAGGAACAATGTCATATACTGTTCAGCAATCCAGGTAAGTCATGTGTACAAGCACTAGTTGTCGGTAGCTTCAATAAGAAATTCCATATATATCAGTTGACTTATTACTCTACTCCATCTCTATGTAAAGCCATGATATGCATCACTTATCAAGTTCTTTTCCTCCAAATGCTTTATGTACTTATTGCATAAAGTTTTCTAACATATTTTGCTTATCACTTGTGTCAGTGAAACGGGCTTATAATTTTATGAATTATACTTATGGAAACCTCAACTCATGACTTTTTAATTATGATAGTTGCAGGTACAGCAAATTAGTTGTGATATTTATACTAGAATTTTGGGTTTATAATATCTGGTGCCATTGATAATCTCATATAAGCAGTAATGTACATCATCAATTTCAATCAGTATATTCAACTTTTGGTCATTTAGTATTAGTTTTACAATGAAGTATTTTGGCTACACACTAAATATTGTAAGGGCAAGAAATCTGTATTAATTAGAAATATATGCTTATTACTTTTGCATACTTGCCAATGAGGTTTTCATCATGAAAAGTGAGGCCCAATAATGTATCTGTGTACATAGGTGAAATTAAGTAAAGACAATGGATTTTTAGTTATTCGTCAATGAAATAATTTTAAGGAAAATTGCCATGGTATTAGTACTGTCGCACTAAGTCTCTGAATTGGAATTCACATTTCTGAAGGCAATTTTGGAGCTGCAAATGGATTGTTAATTATAGGACAATTAATGGCATTCTATGAGTAGACAGTCATTAAAATAATGGTTTATCTTTGTAGCATTGCTAATTGTAATTTGCAAGCTGAGAGATGGATTTTGCATAGCAAACTTAGCCCGTAGTGTACATTTGCAGGGTATTTTATTTATTCTCCTTATGTTTTTATTTTATGTTCAACTATGATTTCTGTGTTTTTTCAGCACCTGTTTTCATAGCTAGAAACTTTTGGCTATGCAGATGAGCTTTGAAACTTATTTGCTCAGTTTTTAGGAGAGTTGCAAGTCAGTTAAGATCATATCTGTGACAAAGTGCTTACGAGTTTTTTTCAAGTTGCAGTGGCATTTGCATCTTAATATTTAATGCCAAGTGACATTAAAACTCTTAAGAGGAAGGGAGTATTCAGTGTCCAACTTGGTGACACTATAGATCCTAAAAGAAAAAACATGCAGCAGGTATGAACACAAATAGTATTTATTTTGTAAAACTTTGTGCATTCGCAACTAATATGGGAATAGTATTAGGTCACTAATATATGCTATGCTTAAACTCAACTCTCTTGTTCCTCTTCAAAGTTTGTAATCATGATATTAACAACTGTATATATATAAATGACTGACAACTGTAGATGTAAAACTAAAAAGTGCTGGTATAGTAGAACATGAGAAGCAAAAATAATTTTTTCTTTAGTGTGCCAAGAATAGGAAGTTTAATTTATGAACTATATTTGAATGTGAGGGTATGCCTGCAAACTTCAAGTAGCATTCAAACTGCATAAAGGAGAGCGTTTACAGTAAGCATAAATTTATTTCACTGATGTCAATTAGTAATGATTTAATAAAACAAAATTTATGTAATTATGACTTACTTTGTAATCATTGCCCTTGCAAGGTTAAAATAACAAATGCATTTAAGTTTATTATTAGAATATATCCCGTACTCTGTAGAGGAATGTACATTTGTCTCGCATATTTTTAAGAGAATAATTTGGTCTAACACTAGCTGCCTAAGTCAAAATTCATATAAAAGCAACCCTTATTTACTGATATCAGTACTTTGCAAATAATCTATTCCCAACCTCTTCTATACTTTAAATCATGCAGAGAGAGAGAGAGATGATAAAATTTCTTTAAATGGATGTTATGCTATATAATTTGAATCATTTAGACAACCTATATTCAAGCTTTGTATTTGTTGTTAAAATATGGTACACATCATTCATTTTCAATGTTTAGAAAAACTCATGTAACATACATTGTGATTACCTGTAAATTAATATGTAAAGTAACATTCACTTTATGGTTTCTTATATGATAGGCAAGATTTATCTTGTTTATCTTATCCCAGTGTGATATTTTTGTTGACTGTTGTTAAGCTCAGAGGAAAGTGTTTTGTATGAGCTTTATTCTGCATTACTAATCATCTTTTCATGCTCTTGCTGTTGAATTGGTCATTTCTTGACGCACTTGTTATATGTTACAGTTGCATTTAAAATTTAGGCTACATAACCAGAAAAATTAATGTACAGTGCAAAGCTTTACCTGTTCCTGATGCTGAGAGTACATTTTCCTATATTTCCCTCTTCTCCATTCATATGTGAGTAATAAACTGCCAGCTGTAGTTGAAGTTCACCTTGAAAGTACAAATAAACATTTTCTCTCACTTGTCTTGATGTTATAAGACTGAATGATTATATGATAAGTACTTGTCCTCATTTCAGTTTTACTATTCTTGCACGCAGTCATCAAAATGTCCTAAAATTATACCCTTATAATTGTGATATAAACATTACAAAATATATCAGTGATTTCTCACAGACCATCTTTATGTATCCTTAAGAATAATTATCAGTCAATGAATTTCTGGCAGAAATTAGTTCCTCTCCAAAAGCAATTTTATTGTGAAATATTACCAATAGTTAAATAGCCTTTATTAACTTCCTTATAAATTTATCCATAGAAATTTTTTTTTTTATATAGAACCACATAGTGTGTCTTAGTAAGCAATAAATTCTTTATAGTGCGTTTGTATATGTACTAATGGCAGAATAAATATACTAGTACAATTATTTGACTATTATAAGCTATATTAGAATTATGTTCTTTGTATATGGTATACTAACTCTTACCATGAATTTGTGTCTTGAGGATAGTTTCTGCTTTTTCTGCCTTTACAATGATTGATTGTGGAGAATATCATTCTTAATGACTGACTTTTGTTTTTGCAATTAATATAAATGCCGTTGCTCACGGAATGAAAATAATGCAAACACCAAAGTCATCGTTTACTTCACAAGATTAGGATAATGCAATTGTTAATTATTGACTGGTTAGTGTAGTAAATTCTTAATCATTTGCTGTAATACACCTTGCTTATTATTCTGTTTACGTTGCTTTGTGTGCACAGCATTTTTAGGTGTACTTTTACTATAGTACAAACTGTTTCTTTTACCTTTGTGTTAGAGTCTGTTCTTATAATATGTGGCTTGATTTATTTCTTCTCTCAGTATTCAGTAACTATTGTCTACAAAGTAACGTAAGTATAAGGATTCATTTGATTATATAATATATGCCAGGCATACTCTTTTGTCTTGAGAATATTATTTTAATCTTTCCCATAATACATATCGACACTGCTCTGACGTATCTCTTTTCTTTTCAGATGATGAAGGTAGCAAAGTGTCCAAATGAGGACCTCTCATTTACAAATTGTGTTATAGTAAATGAAAATGACTTTAATTCGAAAGTCAGGTGAGTATGCTTCCAATATAAACCCAAACTTGCAACACTGTACTCTTATATCTTCATCATCATTTATATATATATATATATATATATATATATATATATATATATATATATATATATATATATATATATATATATATATATATATATATATATATATATAGTAAAAAAGTACTAAAATATGTCTGTATCAAGTGCTTTCCTGAATTCTTAAGGATCCTATATCACTGTGTACAATAGCAGTTTTTGCATATTTGATTAACAAAACTGTGATATACTCAAAGTAAAATCTATAGTTCATATATTCAAGTTCGATGTTCTAGAAAGGGTTATTGTATTGTATTCTAAATACAGTATTCCTTAAAGATTTTATCATCATTTAAAAGCTTTGCTGATACAGTAACTTACATTTGACTAATATTATACTTACTCTGTAAATTGTATCCAAATTATATATATATATATATATATATATATATATATATATATATATATATATATATATATATATATATATATATATATATATATATATATATATATATATATATATATATATATATATATATATATATATATTGTATATATATATATATATATATTGTATATATATATTGTATATATATATTGTATATATATATATATATATATATATATATATATATATATATATATATATATATATATATATATATATATATATATATATATATATATATATATATATATATATATATATATATATATATATATATATATATATATATATATATATATATATATATATATATATATATGCTCCCCAACTTACGAATGAGTTAAGTTCCGAACACCTGTTTGTAAGTCTATTTGTTCTTAAGTTGATATTTGATATATACAGTACTGTATTGTGTGTACGGTATCAATATAACATATACAAAGGTCTCAAAATAAAATTCATATGTTTACTTAACCTAAAGGAACTTTAATAAAACATATAGCTTAAATATATTAATATATTGTAATACAGCAGTACTGTAATAATGTCCATCAATAATAATACCTACATTAATGTTGAAACGCTTAGTGAAAGTTGTGCTGTGATGGAAGAGAGATGGTAAGATGTTGTGGAGTTATGCATGTGTGTTCTGTAACACAACTTTGATTATATTGATAAATTGCAATAATAATAATGTTAATAATAATAAATTGTAATAGTAATAATCGCCTTTGAGAAATGCTAAGATGCAGCAGAGTTATGTGTAATACATTTTTCTTATCGCAAAAGCCCCATTTTTTTTCATAAAATATAAGACATAATTGACATTACTGTAATTGATTGTAATGCAGTAATAATAATACACTGTAATAATAATGCAGTACAATACCAACCTTTAAACTGGTAGCTTAGGTTTGAGGTGATGTATGCGAGAAGGTAAGTTTAGCGATGTTTACATTGGTATTGGCTCGTGTGCAATGGAGGGGAAATAGGAAGAGGAGTCAGTGTAAGAAATAGAAGACAATAGAAAGGGTACTGTAATAATACATATATTAATAAACTGCAATAATAATACTATTAATAAATTGTAATAATTATTACTGTATAACCTATGAGAGATTTTGTGGAGGTACTTATAATAGATTAGTTTTCTTATCGTAAAAACACCATTTGTTTTGATAAACTATAAAACATATATATATATATAAAATGTAATACAGTAAGAATAATACATTGTAATAATAATACAGTACAGTACCAACCTCTTAAATTGCATGCGTAGGTTCTTGGTGATGTATGAGAGAAGGTGAAGTTTTGCGAGCTTACATTGATATTGAGTTATCTGCATTGGAAGGGGAGGAGGAAGAAGAGGCAGCATTTGAAACAGAAGCACTGCATGACTTCTTGAATGATGTTTGCTACCTTTGAAAACCTCTCAGCATTCAGGTCCTGCTTCTCAAAAATAGTGACACATTTTTTCATAAATGAAAACCACCAGGCCATCAACTTCATATTAGTCTTCTTAAAAAGAACAAGGTCTTCTTCTTCTTCTTTTTGCATGGCTTCCAGTACCATTAGTTCGTCATTTGTCAATTCTTGAGAATGAGACTTGAATTACAAGTCAAGCTTTAGCTCTTTGCCTATTTTTACGAGATTTCAACGATTTTCTTGACTTCCGCCTCTGATGAAAATCCTCTAAAATCATTGACAAATTGTGTGCATAAAGCCTTCCAAACACTGTTCATAAGGGTCTCACTAACTTCACGCCATGATGCATCAGTGTATTTGATACACGTATAAATAGTGTATCCCCTCCAAAAGTCATACATGGTTATATTAGGGTTATCACCCACTGCATTCAATGCTTCCCTGTACGTGCAGCGAGTGTAATATTTTTTGAAATTGTCTATTACACCTTGATCCATTGGCTAAAGGAGTGAAGTTGTCTCCGGAGGCAGAGAGACTACATTTACATCTTGATGATGTGGATGGCCAGGAGGGTTATCCAAGTTAAGGAGAATCTTGAAAGGGATTCCCTTTTCCTGGCATTACATCTTGACGTCCGGTAAAAAGTGGTGGAAAAACCATTCCTCGAATGTAGTAAGTGTCACCCAGGCCATGATGTTGAACATCCAAATTACTGGAAGAGAATTCTTCATTACTTTCTTCAATGTCTGTGGATTTCCAAATCAGTAAACTAAGATTGGCTTGAGCTTGAAGTCTCCTGAAGCAGTGCCGCCGAGCTTCAAGGTCAACCTATCCTTCACAGCCTTAAAGCCTGGCATTGTCTTCTCTTCACGGCTGATGTACGTATTTCTGGCATTTTTTTTTCCAAAAATGGCCAGTATCGTCCACGTTGAAAATTAGCTGCTGAAGATAACCACTGTCATTGATGATTTTTTTTAGCTCAATTTAGAATTCTCATCAGCATGTAAGTTGGAACTCTGCGCTTCACCACTAATGGAAACATGATGCAAGGTTGCACGTTTCTTGAAACATTGGAACCATCCATAACTTGCTCCAAGCATTTCATCACCAACACTTTCACCTACCTTAACTTTCAAGTCTTCAAGAAGGGATAAAACCTGTTCCTGAATCAACATATGTCTTACCCACTGCTGCCATTGATGTTAGAAGATTTCCATTTCTTCTATAAGTTTTCCTCTCCTCTTACTAATAATGGTAGATGGCATAGGCATGGCACTTTTCACTTGTTCCGTAAATTGGTCTTTGTTCTTGTAAACCGTGCCCACAGTGGAACGATTTGTGTTGTAAGCGTGAGCTACGTTCACCATTTTTTCACTACTATCAAGCTTCTATATCATCTCAATTTTTGTTTCCATCAAGATGGCTTTTCTTTTTTTTTGAAGCACCACTAACCTCAATAGCCTTTTGCTTTTCACAACTCATGATGGATAAACAATTCAAGGGATATATCCCTACTAAATTCCTGTGATGCAATCAAAAGTTTCAATGTTATTTATGGAATGCTAGATGAAAACATACTAGCGACAATGCCGTGTATACTACAGTTCTGGGTGCATTGCATTAACAGCCAAACCTCATACTAGGTTTGAGAGCCACTGCCTGGAAAGTTTGAACTTGCAACGAATCTGCTACTTATAATTTGTATACTTTTAATTTGCAGTGCACTTACGAACGAGTTAGGTTCCAGAAGTCCATTCGTATGTAGAATTGTTCGTAAATTGTGTTTAGGAAAAAAAAGGTACTGTACAATACATATATATGCAGTACTGTACAATACTTGAAATAAAGTTACTTAACTACTACATAAAACATAAAGTATACAGTATTAATGAATTTTAATACAATAATAATAATGTATAAAGATAGTATAGTACTGTATTACATACATTAATACATGGGTAGACAATGTGTAGGTTTTTGTTCGTATCTGTTAATGTTTGTAACTCGGTTGTTCGTAAGTAGGGGAGCTTCCATATATATATATATATATATATATATATATATATATATATATATATATATATATATATATATATATATATATATATATATATATATATATATATATATATATATATATATATATATATATATATATATATATATATATATATATATATATATATATATATATATATATATATATATATATATATATATATATATATATATATATACACACAGTATATATAAAACCAAATAAGCACATTACATATGTGAAAACATGAATCATTATTACCCCGACTGGGACTTGAACCTGGGACTTATTATTACTAAGCCAAGGTGCTACCAAGTACACGACAGAAGGTTAAAAGGAAACTGTAATATGAACATAGTGGCATTCAGATAGAATGCGTTCATTCCTACCATAGCAGATATAAGCTGTGAGGTTTGTTTCCCTTTAACCTTCTGTGGTGTAGTTGGTAGCACCTTGGCTTAGTAATAATAAGTCCCAGGTTCAAGGCCCGGTCAGGGTAAAAATGATTCATGTTTTCACATATGTAATGTGTTTATTTGGTTATTGTTGATCCCGAATGAGATTGGGAGTTGAATTAAATGGGAAAATGAAACAACGAGTGAGGTTGGGGAAATTGTAATATGAACATAGTGGCATTCAGATAGCATGCGTTCATTCCTACCATAGCAGATATAAGCTATGAGGTTTGTTTCCCTTCAACTTTCTGTGGTATAGTTTTTAGCGCCTTGGCTTAGTAATAATAAGTCCCAGGTTCATTTCCCGGTCAGGATAAAAACGATTCATGTTTTCACATAAGTAATGTGCTTATTTGGTTATTGTTGGTCCCGAATGAGATTGAGAGTTGAATTAAATGCTGAAACGAAACCCCGAGTGAAGTTTGGGAAACTGTAATATGAACATAGTGGCAATCAGATAGAATGCATTCATTCCTACCATAACAGATATAAGCTGTGAGGTTTGTTTCCCTTTAACCTTCTCTGGTGTAGTTGGTAGCGCCTTGGCTTAGTAATAATAAGTCCCGGTCGGGGTAAAAATGATTCATATATATATATACTGTCTATATATATATATATATATATATATATATATATATATATATATATATATATATATATATATATATTTTACATTCATGTTACACTGGGTTCTTTTCCAAAGGATAACTTTGGTCATTAAAAAATTAGAAAGTCTCAAAATATCTATCTCGTTTATCCTGATCTTTAGCAGTTTGTTCAGAATACCATCAAAATTCACACGATTATGTTTTATTTTGAAAGATTTCAATTTGATCGGAATTGAAAGACCATTAAAACTATGAAATACCAGTTATTCCACGAGGGTGTGAAAATAGAAAAAGATTATTACAATACTCATAAAATGGTAAAGTTACTAATTATAAGCCAAGAATATGACATAATATATCTGTATTTATTCTCAAAGATCTATCTCATTTATCCTGATCTTTAGCATTTTGTTCAGGATACTGTACCATCAATATTCACACAATTATGTTTTATTTTTAAAGGTTTCACTTTGAGTGGAATTGAAAGACCATTAACACTATGAAATACCAGAGTTATGCCACGAGGGTAAAAAAATAGAAAAATATTATTACAGTACTCATAATAATGGTAAAGTCACTAATTGTAAGCTAAGAACCTGACATAATTTATCTTTCTTTCTTTATACAGATATGTACAAGTTACTGCTGACCATGGAAAGCAATACATATATACCATCAGGCAAGACCGAGGTGTCAAAGCTAGTCACATGGGATTCAATGCTATCCAACGAAAACAAGCTATGCTCTCCTTGGATCAAGATGTAAGTAATTATTTTTTCCAATTAAAATGCCAGAGCATGATATATATATATATATATATATATATATATATATATATATATATATATATATATATATATATATATATATATATATATATATATATATATATATATATATATATATATATATATTAATAACACTGAACTGTTAACATACAGTCTAAACTGGAAGGAAAAGCCCATTAAATAAAACAACGAAAATATATATATATAAAGTACTTATTAATTTCGTGACCTAAGCTGGTCACCTTATCAAAGTACAATGGCAAGAGATACAGCTAGCAAAACAGAAGAAAGCTTGAAAAGAAGGAGACAAAAGAGCCGTCCCCCAGGAGTCATAAATATGAAATTAATAGATAACAATCTTAAATGCCAGCCGGGGTTACTCAGTAATCCCCACAAACAGGCCGCAAAAGGAATTAAAGTTCATAATTGGCTAAATTATATTAACAAAGGAATCTTAATACCAGTAAGTATATATATATATATATATATATATATATATATATATATATATATATATATATATATATATATATATATATATATATATATATATATATATATATATATATATATATATATATATATATACATACATACATACATACATACACATACATACATATATGCATATATATATACATACATACATACATACATACATACATACATACATACATATATATATATATATATATATATATATATATATATATATATATATATATATATATATATATATATATATATATACATACATATACATACACTACTAAGGAAACATATCTCTCTTCACTTGGAATCCTTCAACTTTTTGTCAGTGAGGCAACATGGCTTCAGAGAAGGAAGATCAACAGTAACAAACTTATTAGAATTTTATGATGAGGTAAGCCAAATCTTACAGGAAAGAGAGGGCTGGGCAGATTGCATATTCCTAGACTTCCAGAAAGCGTTTGACACTGTTCCACATGGGAGACTTATTAGGAAGCTGCAATCAATGGCTAGAATAGGTGGAAATGTCTTGGAATGGATAAAAACTTACTTAGAAGGAAGGGAACAGAGGGTTAGAGTAAGACACTCAGTGTCTGAATGGAGAAGAGTTAGTAGTGGAGTTCCACAGGGTTCAGTTTTAGGGCCACTTTTGTTCCTTGTATATGTAAATGACCTACCAGAGTCTGTAAATTCATTCATGAATATGTTTGCAGATGATGCAAAGATTGTGAAGAAAGTAAAAAACGAGAACAATGGTAGAGAACTTCAGGAGGATCTAAATAATCTGCATGAGTGGTCAGAAAAGTGGCTAATGAAATTCAATACCTCAAAATGTAAGGTAATGAGAATGGGTACAAGTGCAAGAAGGCCCAAGCTTGACTACTCGGTGGCTGGAGTACAACTTCAGGAGACAGAAAATGAGAGAGATCTAGGAGTAAACATATTGGCAGATTTGTCTCCAGAAATACATATAAATGGCGTAGTAAGGGCAGCATATGCATTCTTATCAAATGTAAGGGTAGCCTTCAGGCACATGGACAAGGAAATGTTCAGAAATATTTATGTAACCTATGTGAGGCCAAAACTCGAATATGCAGCCCCCTTTTGGAATCCGCACTTGAAAAAGCACATAGCTAAGCTTGAAAAAGTTCAAAGACATGCCACAAAACTGGTGCCAGAAATACGCAATCTCGGTTATGATGAGAGGCTGAGGGAATTAGACTTGCCATCACTCGAAGCTAGAAGAGTAAGGGGGGATATGGTGACAGTCTTTAAATTCCTTCATGGTTATGATAGAGTGGATAGGGATCGATTTTTCGATATGGCTGGCTCTAGAACTAGAGGTCATAGTTTGAAGCTTCGGAAGAAAACTTGTTTGCAGGATGTAAGGAAATACTTTTTCAGTGTAAGAGTAGTTGATAATTGGAATTCGCTAAGCGAGGAGGTAGTTAATGCTACCTCAATCCATAGTTTTAAGGACAGGTATGATAAGTATCACTAAGTCTAAAAATGGAACCGATCAGGAGACGGGAAGATACGAGCTTTGGGCTCTTTCCCGTAAACACAATTAGGTAATCACAATTAGGTAATCACATACCAAATCTTACAGGAAAGAGAGGGCTGGGCAGATTGCATATTCCTAGACTTCCAGAAAGCGTTTGACACTGTTCCACATGGGAGACTTAGGAAGCTGCAATCAATGGCTAGAATAGGTGGAAATGTTTTGGAATGGATAAAAACTTACTTAGAAGGAAGGAAACAGAGGGTTAGAGTAAGACACTCAGTGTCTGAATGGAGAAGAGTTAGTAGTGGAGTTCCACAGGGTTCAGTTTTAGGGCCACTTTTGTTCCTTGTATATGTAAATGACCTACCAGAGTCTGTAAATTCATTCATGAATATGTTTGCAGATGATGCAAAGATTGTGAAGAAAGTAAAAAACGAGAACAATGGTAGAGAACTTCAGGAGGATCTAAATAATCTGCATGAGTGGTCAGAAAAGTGGCTAATGAAATTCAATACTTCAAAATGTAAGGTAATGAGAATGGGTACAAGTGCAAGAAGGCCCAAGCTTGACTACTCGGTGGCTGGAGTACAACTTCAAGAGACAGAAAATGAGAGAGATCTAGGAGTAAACATACTGGCAGATTTGTCTCCAGAAATACATATAAATGGCATAGTAAGGGCAGCATATGCATTCTTATCAAATGTAAGGGTAGCCTTCAGGCACATGGACAAGGAAATGTTCAGAAATATTTATGTAACCTATGTGAGGCCAAAACTCGAATATGCAGCCCCCTTTTGGAATCCGCACTTGAAAAAGCACATAGCTAAGCTTGAAAAAGTTCAAAGACATGCCACGAAACTGGTGCCAGAAATACGCAATCTCAGTTATGATGAGAGGCTGAGGGAATTAGACTTATTATCACTCGAAGCTAGAAGAGTGAGGGGGGGATATGGTGACAGTCTTTAAATTCCTTCATGGTTATGATAGAGTGGATAGGGATCGATATTTTGATATGGCTGGCTCTAGAACTAGAGGTCATAGTTTGAAGCTTCGTAAGAAAACTTCTTCGCAGGTTGTAAGGAAATACTTTTTCAGTGTAAGAGTAGTTGATAATTGGAATTGGCTAAGCGAGGAGGTAGTTAATGCTATCTCAATCCATAGTTTTAAGGACAGGTATGATAAGTATGACTAAGTCTAAAATGGAACCGATGAGGAGACGGGAAGATACGAGCTTTGGGCTCTTTCCCGTAAACACAATTAGGTAATCACAATTAGGTAATCACAGATACATTAAAGGAAAACTATACATAGACACAACACGGCTGAACAAAGAGGCTGTCTAATTAATTGAAGGCGGTCTGTCTTGGGGAATTATCTTGGCCAGTGTATGCTTGAGGAGTATCTTGTCTACTGCATCAGGCACCCACTGGCCCTTGGACAAATTGAAATTTTTTGGATGTATCAATGACGACTGATATATATATATATATATATATATATATATATATATATATATATGTATGTATGTATGTATGTATGTATGTATGTATGTATGTATGTATGTATGTATGTATGTATGTATGTATGTATGTATGTATGTATGTATGTATGTATGTATGTATGTATGTATGTATGTATGTATGTATGTATGTATGTATGTATGTATGTATGTATGTATGTATGTATGTATATATATATATATATATATATATATATATATATATATATATATATATATATATATATATATATATATATATATATATATATATATGCTGCTATGTCAGAAATTTATTACAATATTCAAAGGTGAAAAACTTTAAAAATCTTCACAGGGCATATTGTATATGAAATAATTTGAAAAAATGTCTTTAATATTCCAGATTAGAGTTGAAGCATACGTGCACGACCCCCAGACACAGTTGGTAGGTACTTTAGTAGTGGAGGCAGATTTCCTGCAAAAGAAGAGCACCACAAATGATCCCTACGATACAGACCATATGAGTATGAGCTTCAAAGAACAGTTTGCTAGACATGGCTTCACTGTAGGTCAACCACTGGTTTTTAAATTTCAAGACAAGAAGACTTTGTCTCTAACTGTGAAGGAAATTGAAGGTATGATAATATCACTGCTTATGTGATACTATTGTATATACTGTATAACTTATATATTATTCCAAAGGAATCATATATCTTCCTGCATCAGCTGGATGGACACAGTTGTGGCAAAGGATTTTAGGTTGAAGGTGTCATAATACCTGACCATCCCAACTTCTCAACCAGTTGTATTGTGAGAAAAAAAAATTTAAGGGAGAAGGAATTGCCAAACCCGACTCCCCTCTCACTTTTAGTCTCCTCTTATAACACATAGAATTGAAGTGTTGAATTATTCTTTACCAACAGGGACATCTCTTTATGTAGCCTTCCCTGAGCAGAATATTATGCTCGTTAGTGAGGTTCAAAATATAGCAAGTTCAAAGTTCAGGATAAACCTCAGTCACCTTAAGATGCTGTAAAAGTGATTGTGTTGATTTTAGTTATCTAAATCAGTACTGTATTTCTTGGCATTTTATAACTTTTTACTTTATATTAAATATTATGTTCACACTTTATTAAGTTGATTATTGCATGTTAATTTTACTGTTATTCGTGTAGTAATGCAATAAAAGTTTTTGTAATTCTTGTTATGTATTACAGCTGCTGACCCAGAGGCTGCTCTGGGTAAGAAAAAAGAGCCCCTGAAGATTAAATTTGGAGTTCTCCAGCCAAACTCTTCCATCATCTTTGAAAAGAGTGAGGGGTCATTCTTGATTCTCACGGGAAAGTCAAAGGTGACAGATACTGCTAAATCATTCTTATGTATATCATATTGACTTTTTAATATTACTATGAATTATAAGTGTATGTATATAACTTTTATTTTCAGGATATACATCATTATTATTATTGATTACTGCAGCATTTATTTTGTAGCTGGCTTTCAACCAGGCATTCCAAAGTAAATAAAGAATGTCTAGTTTTTATGTCTTTTCCAGGCTCGGACTGCACATACAAGTTTATTTTCAGCTGACTGGGACTTCCAGAAGATGGGTATTGGTGGTCTTGATGATCAATTTATTCAAATTTTAAGAAGAGCTTTTGCTTCAAGAGTATTTCCACCTGAAGTCACAGAACAATTAGGTGTTAAACATGTAAAAGGAATTCTTTTGTTTGGTCCACCAGGTTAGTTTATAGTTATGTTGTGTGTTTTTTGTACAATTTTAAAATGTAGTACAGTATATCACATTGCAATTTAGTAAAAATCAAGAGTTTTCATCGGAAACTATATAGACACGAATATTTTACCAGTACATGTTACTGTTACTTTATTATTACTTTATATGTATGTTTACAGAAGCCATCAGCTGAGCTACTGATGTGATGTAGACCATACACAACGTATTTGCTCTTAAAAGCTTTTATTTATGTATTGTTGCATTTTTCCCATCCAGTCCAGCAAGGGGATGACTGCCAATATAAGAAAACAATTGTAGCTTAGGCATATTTTTTAGATGTAATCGTTCTCTCACCCTAACCTTGACACATCAGTAATGAGTGCGTAAGACCAAGTCTATATTATCTATCACCATATGGCCAGGCCTCAGGTGTCCTTGGTGCTATTTGCCTCTTCTCAGAGACTTTACCAAATGCTTTTATAGGCTGAAGGCTTAGGTGGGTACATTTAGAGCAGAGTTTGAGTTCAGGGATATGTACCGTACATGATAGCATATTGAGTGCTTGTTTGAGGATAATTACAGAGAACTGTAAATAACATGCATATAATGACTGGATAGGTAAAAAGCCTTTTTTTTTTTTGGTATGTAAAGTGATTAAAAACAAAATGTAATTTGATTTTGATATTTGTTGTAAATAATACAGAATTCAATATATATGGAGTTTGATGACAGGATATGTTGTCACTCCAACAGATATGTTACTATCAGATGTAAATTTGAGAGAGCACTCCAGTTGAAGATGTATTGGAGGATTAATAATGGAAATAGAAATGTAGATTTCAACTGAAAAATGGAGATCTTGGGAATTATAATGACTCAAACTTAAAGTGAGGTGCATCACAGAAGGTAAATTGTAACACTGTAGTAGGAAATGCAGTACAAATTTAAGCAGAAAGCTTGTGATGAAGAAAGAAAAATGACATGAGATTTTGACAGATGCAAAGACTGCAAGTCCCTAAGGTAGGCCACAGACTATCTCAGGCTTTTTTAAAGAAAGTCAGGAAATATGCTACTCCCTCAAGGCTTCCATAATATGTTTCATTGTATGAGATTACGTGTTACTTCCTGGATAGGCATCAACAAAGGAGTCATCTAGCCTCCTCTGAAAGGCTGGGTTTTGCCAACATTGCAGCCTGGCCAGGTGAACTCTGTCCAAACAAGGAAGGGAGGATTCAGGAAGATGGATGCCTGGAGGCTGTGCATACAAGTGTGTGCTTGGAGCGGCGAGTTATTGGGCATGGATATGATTCCAGAGGCCGGTTTGGGGTGGATGAGGAAAAGATGACAGTTTTTGTTATCATGTGAGTGTCATACCAGTTAGTTTAGTGAGTGAAGTTAATTTATGGAAGCTGCAGCAAGGATTTGTGTGCCTTTCATGTCAAGGTGGTTATTGACTATGAGGACTGGTTTCTTCGTTAGTTTGTAGTAGCTGTGAAGCCTGTGATTATTTTTGGAGCTTTGTTTTCTATAGTTTGTAGAGTGCTGTGTGTTTAGTGAGGTAAATATAATTAGTATACTGTTTGAATGGTTTCTTTGTTGCATCCGAATGTTTTGTGGGCAAGTGACATGAGGACATTGAGTCCTGGTGTCGGAATGTTTTTGATAATTATGAGATGATTAATTGACACTGAATTATGATGTGTTACACCAAGGATTTTTGGTGTGCGTGATATAATATGTTGTTTATGATGAAGTGCTTTACGTGACGATGTTCTAATGCCCACTTTGTGAGAAGAGTAACTGTGAATTAGAGTGGGGCTAATTTAAGTCTGTTTGTGATGAACCAATCATGTTGTGTGCTGAGGCAGGGTTGGAAAATAACTGGAGCCATGTTTGCATTTTGGTATGTACTTGTGAGTGTTATGTCCTCTTCACAGGAAATTATGTGTACTTAGTGTAAGTTTGGCATTGGTAGATCATGCATGTATGGGCTAAAGAGTGTGGGTGATTAGACGGACCTTTGAGTGACTTAGTTTTTAGAGTTTCTGATGTTAGGTGACTGACCAGCAAATGTACTAGTATGTACATTAGAGAAATTTCTTGCTTATTGCAAATTTATTAATATTAAATCCATTCACTTTATAGGTACAGGCAAGACTTTGATGGCACGTCAGATAGGAAAAATGCTGAATGCAAGGGATCCAAAGATTGTCAATGGCCCTGAAATCCTTGACAAATACGTGGGAGAATCAGAAGCAAATGTTCGACGTCTGTTTGCTGAAGCAGAGGAAGAGGAGAGAAGAATGGGTCCCAACTCACAACTTCATATTATAATATTTGATGAGATTGATGCCATTTGTAAACAGAGAGGTTCGGTAGCTGGCAACACTGGGGTTAATGATACTGTTGTAAATCAGCTGCTTTCAAAAATTGATGGTGTAGAGCAGTTAAATAACATTCTTGTCATTGGAATGACCAATAGGAAAGACATGATGGATGATGCTCTTTTGAGACCTGGTAGATTAGAAATTCAAGTGGAGATTGGCCTCCCTGACGAACAGGGTCGTTTCGACATTCTCAAAATCAAAACCTCCAAAATGAAACAGCACAACAAACTTGATCGGGATGTAGACTTGGGAGAGATTGCAGCTTTAACCAAAAATTTTTCAGGTGCAGAACTGGAAGGTCTTGTAAAGGCAGCGTCATCATCTGCACTCAAGAGATATATTCACTTAGGCAATAAAATTGAAGTTGATCCAGATGCTATTGACAAACTCAAAATTACAAGAGGTGATTTCATCTACTCTTTAGAGAATGATGTGAAGCCATCTTTGGGAACTAGTGATGAAGTCTTGGCAAAATTCATTGAGAGAGGCATCATCAGCTGGGGAGCCACACATGAACTTGTTGAGAAAGGGCTGATGTTTGTAAAGCAAGCTAGATCTCCTGAGACAAGTGACCGCCTCTGTCTCCTCCTAGAAGGTGCACCTACTGCAGGAACTACAGCTCTTGCAGCTTACCTGGCAAAGAACTCCGACTTCCCTTTTATTAAAGTTATCAATTCACGTGAAATGGTGGGATTCATGGAGTCATCTAAATGTATGCGTATAAGTAAAATATTTGATGATGCGTATCGATCAGAACTGAGTTGCATTTTTATGAATGATTTGGAACATTTGATGGGTTATTCCCCAATTGGTCCAAGATATCAGTCACTTGTTTTGGATGCCATGTATTCTCTTCTCTCAGCTTCACCTCCCAAAGGCCGCAAACTTCTTGTCATTTGCACTTCAAAACGTAGGTCTGTGTTGGAAGAGTTAGGCCTTCTGTCAGTGTTTACTGCTGTCATCCGAGTTCCATATATTGCACGACAAGATGATGTGAAACTGGTTCTTGATGAATCTCAAGCTCTCTCTTCAGAAGAGGTATGTTTTGGTGTTGACCTCATTTTTTTATATTACGATACTATTAACATATAAAATATATTTTAAGGAAAAATGGTTTTACAATTGCTCATGGATATTGATACTTATTGCTTAAAGTTTCCTATGTTTTAATCAAGACAAAGGTATTTCAAAACATTTTTTGAGCTGCCACATGCTTTACCATCAAATATGTCTGTCTGTGATGGTTTGGTTTCGGTTTTATGTCACGAACTCCCTTTTCAACTAAGGGCTAGGACGGTTGCCTTCTTGCGAAGGACTTGTTTTGGCAGATGTAATTGTTACCCTGAGTGTATGCCCTTACTAACCTCAGTCCGTGACGGGGCGCGAAGCCTTGACCTGCCGCCTCAGAGTCGCGGACGCTGTCTATGATATTATATGGTAATATCAGTAATATATTACCAAAAATATAATGTATTTGTTTTAAAACGAAAGGTGTTGTTGCTTTTTTTCACTGATTAATTATTTGAGAATAACTACAGTATAGACTTCTAATAATTACCGTATATTTCGGTGTATAAGTCGGCCTACAGATAAGTCGACCCAAAAATGAGAGTAATTTTTTATGATATTTGCTAATATCTGAGGTATAGGTCGACCTCTAAAATACAGAACTCGCCTACCGTAAATTATCGGCTAGCCTAAGCAGCAGTGTAAAAGTTGAAATACGAAACTCGCCTAAGTTATAGGCTAGCCTAAGCAGCAGTGTAAAAGTTACCATATATAAAACACCGGGCATTAATTAAAGACTACCGGTATGTTATTACAAACGTTGTTCTACTTACAATATGAAATAATATATAAGGTAGTATTAATATAAATCTCTATAAAAATGACGAAATAGATTCATTTCTCCGCACGATCGTAACATAAACAAAAGTGTGTTCATATGGGTGAATTATTCGAAACGTTCCAAGCAGCTGACAAGCTCATTATAGCAACTAACAGATGATGATGATTGTAGCAATTTTGAAGGTTTTTAAATTAATAAAACATATTGCATACTTTTTATTGTAATTTATTTTAGTGAGAAATAAAGATCTGATGTTATCCTAGATGTTGTTATTTAACATTTCTGTGGTCAAAAAAGGGTTGGTGTGAACGCACTTATACCGTAAATTGTTTTGTTTCGTCAGCGATCAGCTGATCGGAAATTTTACAAATGGCTGCATGATGTTTACATTGTTATGGTCTTTTTCCTTTGATTAATAGCATTTTGTGGAATTTTAAGGTAATGGTAGCTCTATTACATTATTAGTGTCGAATCAGAATGTGAATTGATTAAAATACAAGTATTTACATTAGTAGCTACATGTATTTACATCGATAGTTACCACACCGAGGCTGTCGTCGGTATTAGCCTTAGGTTAGGCCTGATTTCCTGCACCAATATGTCACAAGATTTCAAGGTTTGCTTTTTGTGATTGTTATATAAGTCGACCCTCAATTTTGGGCTGATTTTTGGGGGCTAAAACATCGACTTATACACCGAAATATACGGTACTTGGTGTTTTTATGATTTAATATTTTGGCAAGTAGTATAATAAAACTTGTGGTGGGAGTGAGAAAAATGTTACTATTGTATGCCTTGCTTTCTATAGGAGGCTACTTACTTGTAAGAAGCAACTTAAAGGGAAAGCCTGGTGGAAGCCAGGCAGTTCCCCCTTTTTAAGTTAATTTTCTTGACACTTAACAGTTAAAATATTTGATATTCAGGGAATGACGAACTTCTGCTGCCTCATTTCTTTTGCTATTTGTCTGGCATCAGACCTAGCTAAGGTTTAAGTAATTTTTTTTTTTCATTAGGGGGGCAAAAAATATATTTCTAGGCACTTAATAGTAACTTTTCTTCCAAAGGTTGATGCCATTATGGGACACATCAGTCATGGCAAAGTTTTCGTTGGTGTCAAGAAATTACTGGGCTTGTTAGATTCCATGAGAGTCATGAAAGGCGTTGATTCTCGAAAAAGAGTGGCTGCTTTTGTCAATCTGCTTGAGGATGAAGGCATCTACACCCCAGAGTTGTAAAGTGTATGCTTTTTTATATTTTTTTCTGAATCACCATTGCATTTTACTACGTTTTCAAAGAAATGTATATTGGTTAACAAATTTGATCTTTACATTTCATATTCTGTCTAGAATATACAGTTATTTATTTTCTTAGAAGGAATTATAATAGTAACAAACCTTGTGTTATATAAAAGTAAATTATCAAGAATATTGTTCCAAATGTATAGTAAATAATAATGAAGATAATGTGAAATTATTTTGCAAAAAGTGTTTCGTGTACTTGGTAGGTCAGCCATGCTATGGATTAGAGATTGTAATTGAATAATTAATATAGATAATATTCTGAAAACTTACAGATAAATTCTAGTAAAGTTTTAGAAAAAAATCGAAACCAAGAATCGGTTTAATCACGAAAAAAATATGAAATTTAAACAACTTTGTTCCTGTATACTGATGTGATGAACACTGCATCAGATAATTTGTACTGGTTATAGTATTCGATGAAGTAAAGTATTGTTAGCTATTTCACTTGAGGCTATGTAACAAGAGAAATTCATCGGAGGGGAGTCAACATACTTATAACTTTATTTGACCCTTTATGTATACTAAGCAACAGTTATGTCTCTCCATTTTTAGGCCTCCTTTATAACAAAATATTATAGTTTAACATGTTGTTTATATGGAAATATATAATTGTTATTTTATGTTATCATGCAGGTTTTTTTTTCCATTGGATGTGGCCACCCTGCTGAACCTAGCAGGAGGCAGTATATATGGAGAAAAAAGTATCTCATATTTTGTCTAGAAACACTTATTGGGTTATATTTTACATAACTTTGTTGATGATAAAGTGAATTTTTTTTATGTAGACAGCTCCTAGGGCAATGAGAAATTGATTCATGTACACGTAACTACAACTAAAGAATGTTTCCGATTACTACAAGTAAATTAAATTCTAGTGCCAGTGTAGAATCCTAGAGCAGGTTTTTAGCTAATTATTTTTAAAGTGGTCTCATTAAATATTTTTGTGAAAAGTAATAATTTGGGATGTTGAGTTCAAATAAAACATCGCCATTGTTGGGCTCTGTCATTAAATTATACTTTCTAACTCTGCTATGCCTCATGAATGTTTCAGTAATTACACACGAATGTAGACACTCGTGAGAAAATTGTCGTCTCAAAATTTTGTGACAAATTTTTAATTTCGTTGCTGAAATTATGTTGCAGATAGGAAATTATAAGTGTCATGAAGTATTAACTACGATACTAAAAACCTAAATTTAGAGCTGATTCTACACTAATAGGAAAACCAAGAGGCTTAAAGAGTAAGCTATGCATCGAAGTCTGCCTGTGAAGCAAAAACAAGCAACAAACAAGATTATACTGTATAGTTATCTGGAAATGGCAGTCATATTGTAGTATTGAAGGTCGATGTTATTAAGTGAGAATAGTGACGTAAGTCTCCTTCAAGTAGTTATAGATACCCTTACTACTCTTTTGCTTGAAGATACTGTACTTGTTGCGATACTGTACTTATAGTGATAACTTGATCTGAATTAGTGACATCATCCCAAATACCAAAGAGTAAGAAACAATATACTAGACCATTGTGGTCTGCATACCATTCCCTGAAGACATTCTGTCACATTATCTATCACTATACATCTGTACGAGATAACCCAAAGGTATGTATATCCTCCTTCAGCTGTATATACACCGTATATATGTATGGATTTATTTATATTTAATTTGTCATATCTGTATGTTATTTATGAGTATTGTAAAAAATCCAGTAGATGTGAATGACTTTTCTCATTGTTTCAGTTTTGTGCCCCACAGTTAATGTTTCAAATTATACTTGGATTAAAGGTCACATTAATTATGGTTCAGCCTTTACTGGAAAGAATAAAATTACTTTGTCACACCCTGACAATTTAAAGTGAGGAAGTTGCAGATTGAATTTTTATGGGGGTAATTCAACCTTAGATGCATAAAAAATTTCCAAATTTTGATATTTAGATATTTTTAATTTGTAATTCTATTTACAACATTTTGAACATTTAAAATTGCTTGTTTGAAGCCAATCTATTAATGATACTTAATGTAAATTTCTGTATTAAGTGTAAGAAACTCCTGGTATTGCAAAAATTAGGAATAAGAATTTATATAAAGGAAACTAAGTATCTTGAGCGTACATGCAGGAGTTTATGAAGCCTTAATACTTTCAAATATTAGGAAACGTCACTGTTGCTCCAAAGAGTATTAGAGTTATAAAATATTTAACTTATTTATTGAATTGTTTACCTTTGTCCGCCTAGGAGATAAAATTTGAAGTAGGCTGCTAGTGGCTCATTTGCTTAATGGGTGTACACTTTAACTTAGTCACCCCCTACAAGAAAGATTACAATTTTTGTATATGTACTGTATATCTGGGTTTGCAGTTCCCTTCGGTACGAGTCATCCTAGTGCTTATTGTTCTTTCTCATCAGTATGCTAAGGTTGATTATCACCACAATACTGATGTTTGTTGGAATTGTCAAGGAGATTAGCCTTGAATCCTTGTATAAAGCTGGATGCTATAAAAAATGGAGATTTAGAAATAGGAAGTTGACTGAAAATACATTTTACCATGGGGAATTTTATACACTCTTCAACAGTGGGTATATGAATTTAACAAGTAAACATGCGTTAAAATAGCTTGGTGAAAGCTTTCGTTATTCTGTCCTTCAAAAATAACCTATTAGATTGCTAAGAATGTAAATGTTCGTTTTTTGAAGAATTTTAATGTTCATCCTATTGGTGTACGTGGCTTGTAGGTTTCTAATTAATAAAGATGTAATATTTCCCTCCAATAATACTGTAACTGGTATTGACAAGGATATACACTCTTATCTGAAAGTAATAAATATTTTTATTTTAAATATTGGGAATGTATTGTGAAGTGTCATCTGAATCGTTGGCTATTATGACTCAAGTTCCCAAATCAACACTCCATAGTTTACAGTATATAACTAATGAAGCTACATTGTTATAGTACCAGATTTGACTGTTTTACAGGATTCTTTATATAACCTCGGTTTTTAGGTCACAGTATAAATCCCGAGGATAAGTGCTTTAAGAATATCTCATCTTAAAGAATGAATTCAACAGTATAAAAACATATTAGTGTATGTATATGAGTATTTGGAGAGTAAAACTAAAGCACTGATCAAATGAACTTTCAAGTTATAATTGCTTTCCTTTCATTTAAGCTCTTTGTTGGATATAACAAAGTGAAGGTGGAGCTACAGTATGACTGAACTTGTTTTTAATTTGTATAGAGTGTCTTGTTAATAATTTATTGTTATGGGAGCAATTTTGTTAAGAAAAATGATTTATTAAAATATATAGCAAGTTGAAAATAAAGTTATCTTGTGATTAAAGGTGTTAATGACTGTGCGTTTTTATTAATTATATCAGAAGATATCAATATAAAAATCTTCCTTTCCTTATATTTCTTGTCACGAAAAAAAGAGGAACAAAAAAGATTAAATGCTTGTGGCATGCATATGGATTGTACCAATGATATATATATATATATATATATATATATATATATATATATATATATATATATATATATATATATATATATATATATATATATATATATATATATATATATATATATATATATATATATATATTTTAAGTGTACACATACACCGTGCATTATATACAAACAAATATTTCCTCCCCAACCAGGACTCAAACTCAGACCCACAGATCATGAGTCAAAGACTGCCACTGCTCTAATAAGGCCATTAAAACTTCTCCTATCTCTAGTCAGACTAGAGATACACATTCGTCCACTATGGGCATCGTGTCTCAAAGGGGAGAAGCCGTGACTCTTATGCAGAGCAGTAGTAGTTTTTACCAAATCCTTGCCTGGAATAGCACGAGGAATTCATTTATACTTTAAATATACACATTCACCGTGCATTATATACACAGATATTTCCTCCCCAACCGGGACTAGAACTCAGACCCACAGATCACGAGGTGAAGACTACCACTGCTCTACCAAGACCACTAAAACTTCTCCTATCTCTAGTCAGACTAGAGATACACATTCGTTCACTATGGGCATTGTGTGTCTCAAAGGGGAGAAGCCGTGACACTTATGCAGGTCAGTAGTAGTTATTACCAAATCCTTACCTGGAACAGCACGAGGAATTAATTTATACTTTAAATATACACATCCACCGTGCATTATAGAAAAACAAATAATTCCTCCCAATATATATATATATATATATATATATATATATATATATATATATATATATATATATATATATATATATATATATATATATATATATATAATATGGATTGAACTGAAACAAAGAGAAGACAGGAATCATCATGATAAGGGTATTCTCCCCCAGGAAGGGAATCTAAGTTGGAGAGGAAAACAAAGAAAGGCCCAAATGGGGTTCAGTTTTAGTTAGTCACCTATATTTTGGATAAAAGGTAGCATTTACCTAAAAAGTCAATAATTTTATTAAAATAAAACACATCTGATTCTGCAAGCATCGGAGATACATTTAAATTTTGTGCACCAAATCACTCACGTCTGGCAGTACTGTATTTCTAAAGTTTATCAAGACATTTTTAACTGTTAGTGGACCATTGCATCTTTCACATACTGGTCCATTACGTTCTCCAGCCATCAGATATGCATGGGTAAGGCTAGTGTGCCCAATGCGTAGTCTTGCCAGTGCTGTTTCAACTTTTCTTTTTTGATGAGATATATATATATATATATATATATATATATATATATATATATATATATATATATATATATATATATATATATATATATATATATATATATATATACAGTGCTCCCTCATTTATCGCCGGGGTTCGGTTCCGGGACACGCTGCGAAAGGTGAAAATCCACGAAGTAACAGCACCATGTATACATAGGTATTTTACATTTATCTTTACCTTTACTGTATAAACACTCCCTGCACTGTTAACAAACCACCCTTTACTTTATTAATAACAGCGTGCAAGCGTATATTTATATGAACGAGATAGGTAAGCTTACTGTGAGTGAGGTGATGATGATGTGTACATACTCCACAGCCAATGGTGGCCGACATCCGAGAACCTTCTTCCTTCCTTTGGTTTTACCTTTTCTGTTGTGGTCAACATCTTCCTTTGCCACTTAGGCTTACTACCAGAAGCCTTAGAAGATGAAGGACGCTTGGGAGGCATTGCAGGGGTTGAAATACAAAAGTTTCACAAAATCACAAGCACAACGTTTTAAGAAGCACAACGTGAAAGGCGCACACGTGAGTGGACTGAACGGGTGAGGCGAGACAATGGAAGATGCTGGGAGAACCATGCTTCAATCAAAAAGCCAATCAGACCCCATTATACAGAACATATAGAAAAACAATTCTGTGATTCGTCGTCTCCCACCCATCAGCCAATAGCACCCAATGTACTATCTCATGTAGGTCCAACCCTTTTCCAAGACGCCAATACGCTATCATACAGTTTTTACATGGTGCATTACTGTGAGTTACATGTTTAAATTTATGTTTTTTACTGTTTTATTATTCTTAGGCCAGAAAATACTTTTTTTATATCAAGAAAATAATGAAAATACTGGGAATTTTAATATGTAGTATCTCACGTAGGTGCGACCCTTTTCATTTTCTGAAACGCTGATACCGGTATCGTATTTTACATGGTGCAATACTGTGAGTTACATGTTTAAATTTGTTTTTTACTAATTTTTACTGTTTTATTATTCTTAGGCTAGGAAATACTTTTTTTTTAATCAATAATATAATGAAAATACTGGAAATATTAATATTTACTATCTCACTTAGGTGCGACCCTTTGCATTTTCCGAAACGCCGATACTGGTATCGTATTTTCTATGGTGCAGTTACATGTTTAAGTTTATTTTTTTACTATTTATTACTTTTATTATACTTAGGCTGTTATTAATAAAATACAGGGTGGTTTGTTAACAGTGCAGGAGGGATTTATACAGTAAAGGTAAAAATAAATGTAAAATACCCATGTATATATGGTGCTCCTACTTCGCGGATTTTCACCTATCGTGGCGAGTCCCGGAACCGAACCCCCGCGATAAACGAGGGTGCACTATATATATATATATATATATATATATATATATATATATATATATATATATATATATATATATATATACAGTAATCCCCCCATTATTGCGGTAGTTCAGTTCCGGGACCCGGCACGAGACAGGAAAACCGCGAAGTAGGATCAGCCTATATGTACATAGATATTTTAATTTATTTTTACATTTGCACTGTATAAACCCTCCCTGTACTGTTAACAAACCACCCTTTACTTTATAAATAACAGCATGCAACGTAAATTTATATAAAAGTGATAGATAAAATTATGGTGAATGAAGTGGTAATTACATGACATACTCATGTACATAGGTATTTTACAATAATATTTTGCCAAAAAAAAAAAAAACGCGATACAGTGAAAACGCGATACAGCGGGGGATCACTGTATATATATATGCTGTATATATATATATATATATATATATATATATATATATATATATATATATATATATATATATATATATATATATATATATATATATATATATATATATATATATATATATATATATACACACACACAGTAAGCCCTTGCTATATCGCGGTTCACCTATCGCGGATTCACTGTATCGCGTTTTTTTTTTCCTGGGTATATGCGAAAATATTAAAATTTTAAGAAATAAAAATTTTCAGTATTTTCATTATTTTATTGAAAACAAAAATTTTCATTATTTTATTGATACAAAAATGTATTTCCAAACCTAAGAATAATTAAACAGTAAGAAATAGTAAAAAAAAATCAAATTTTAACAATTAACTCTGCACCACAGAAAGTACAATACCGGTATCAGCGTTTCGGAAAACCCAAAGGGTCACATCTACGTGAGCTAGCATATATTAAAATTTCCAGTAGCTTCATTATTTTATTGAAATAAAATATGTATTTCTTAGTCTAAAAATAATAAAATAGTAAAAAACAAATAATCACAGTATAACACCATGTAAAATAAGATACCGGTATCAACGTTTCTGAAAACGAAAAGGGTTGCACCCACGTGAGCTAGTACATATTGAAATCTTCATTATTTTATTGATAAAATAAGTATTTCCTAGCCTAAGAGTAATAAAACAGTAAAAACTAGTAAAAAACAAATTTAAACATACAGTATTGCACCATGTGAAATACTGTACGATAGCGTACACTGTATTGGCGTCTTGGAAAACACAAAGTCTTGCTCCTACGTGAGATAGTTCATGGAATGCTATTGGCTGAAAGGGCGGGAGATGACGAAACACAGAATTGGTTTTCTGTATGTTCTGTATCACGGGGTATTATTGGCATTTTGATTGAAGTTTGGTTCTCCCAGCATCTTCCAGTGTCTCGCCTCACTCGTTCATTCTAACTAACATGTGCGCAATTCGCGTTATGCTAATTAAAATATTATGCTTCAGGGGTTGGGTTCTTTCGATAACAGTCTCCTATGCCTCAAAAGGCCCCTCTTTAATTTCAAGCGGCTCTTGCAGAACTTCTTTAACGTGTGATTTACAAGAGATTTCCTCTACTGGGGGAGCATCAGTATCATTTCCTTTGCCTTAACAGACTCTTTAATTTCAAGCGGCTTCTGCAGATCTTTTTTAACGTGTGATTTACAAGATTTCCTCTACTGGGGGAGCATCAGTATTGTTTCCTTTGCCTCAACAGACTCCTCTTTAATTCAAGCGGCTTCTGCATATTTTCTTTAACGCGTGATTTAACAGAGATTTCCTCTACTGGGGGAGCACTAGTGTCATTTTCACAGTTTTCAATGCCATACACCTCCATTATAGAAGAAGGAACACAATTGGTTTCTGAAGACTGATCTGAATTGAGACCAGTTTGTACAAAGTACTATTGTATTTCAAAACATCACTGATAGGATACTTGGCCTCTCCACTTCAATATTTTTCATAATGATCAAGAGTTTTCCTACGTACTGTATATTCAATTCACTTCGTAACTGAGCCACGAGGAAATCGAAGAACCTGGCCTTACACTCGAACGTCTGGCAGCCCTGTATGAACACGTGACAGCATTCCAACAACTCTCACAAGAACATGATGATAATATGGTTCGTTTGGTGACCTGCAACCTTCTCGACAATGCCATGTCATTACCACCTCATTCACGATAAGTTTACCTATCACTTTCATATACAAATAAATTTAAATTTATGCTTGCACGCTGTTATTAATAAAGTAAAGGGTGGTTTGTTAACAGTACAGGGAGGGTTTATACAGTAAACGTAAAAATAAATGTAAAATACCTATGTACATATAGGGTGATCCTACTTCACGGAAATTCACCTATCGCGGTCGGTCCCGGAACCGAACCCCCGCGATAAACAAGGGATCACTGTATATATATATATATATATATATATATATATATATATATATATGAATAATTTTTTTTTTACCCCGACCGGGACTCGAACCTAGGACTCATGATTACTAAGTCAAGGCGCTACCACTACACCACAGAAGGTTAAAAGGAACCCAACCTTATAGCTTATATCTGCTATACTTAGGAATGAACGCATTCTATCTGAATGCCACTATGTTCATATTACAGATTCCCCAACCTCACTCGTGGCTTCATTTTAGCATTTAATTCAATTCCCAATCTCATTCGGGCATGAAATATCAAATAAGCACATTACATATGTGAAAACATGAATAATTTTTTACCCCGACCGGGACTCGAACCTAGGACTCATGATTACTAAGTCAAGGCGCTACCACTACACCACAGAAGGTTAAAAGGAACCCAACCTTATAGCTTATATCTGCTATACTTAGGAATGAACGCATTCTATCTGAATGCCACTATGTTCATATTACAGATTCCCCAACCTCACTCGTGGCTTCATTTTAGCATTTAATTCAATTCCCAATCTCATTCGGGCATGAAATATCAAATAAGCACATTACATATGTGAAAACATGAATAATTTTTTACCCCGACCGGGACTCGAACCTAGGACTCATGATTACTAAGTCAAGGCGCTACCACTACACCACAGAAGGTTAAAAGGAACCCAACCTTATAGCTTATATCTGCTATACTTAGGAATGAACGCATTCTATCTGAATGCCACTATGTTCATATTACAGATTCCCCAACCTCACTCGTGGCTTCATATGTTTTCACATATGTAATGTGCTTATTTGATATTTCATGCCCGAATGAGATTGGGAATTGAATTAAATGCTAAAATGAAGCCACGAGTGAGGTTGGGGAATCTGTAATATGAACATAGTGGCATTCAGATAGAATGCGTTCATTCCTAAGTATAGCAGATATAAGCTATAAGGTTGGGTTCCTTTTAACCTTCTGTGGTGTAGTGGTAGCGCCTTGACTTAGTAATCATGAGTCCTAGGTTCGAGTCCCGGTCGGGGTAAAAAATTATTCATGTTTTCACATATGTAATGTGCTTATTTGATATTTCATGCCCGAATGAGATTGGGAATTGAATTAAATGCTAAAATGAAGCCACGAGTGAGGTTGGGGAATCTGTAATATGAACATAGTGGCATTCAGATAGAATGCGTTCATTCCTAAGTATAGCAGATATAAGCTATAAGGTTGGGTTCCTTTTAACCTTCTGTGGTGTAGTGGTAGCGCCTTGACTTAGTAATCATGAGTCCTAGGTTCGAGTCCCGGTCGGGGTAAAAAATTATTCATGTTTTCACATATGTAATGTGCTTATTTGATATTTCATGCCCGAATGAGATTGGGAATTGAATTAAATGCTAAAATGAAGCCACGAGTGAGGTTGGGGAATCTGTAATATGAACATAGTGGCATTCAGATAGAATGCGTTCATTCCTAAGTATAGCAGATATAAGCTATAAGGTTGGGTTCCTTTTAACCTTCTGTGGTGTAGTGGTAGCGCCTTGACTTAGTAATCATGAGTCCTAGGTTCGAGTCCCGGTCGGGGTAAAAAATTATTCATGTTTTCACATATGTAATGTGCTTATTTGATATATATATATATATATATATATATATATATATATATATATATATATATATATATATATATATATATATATATATATATATATATATCAGTGGTTACCCCAACCCACGAACTTAATCCGTTTCAAAAAAGTGTTCTTGGGTTGGAATGTTCGTGGGTTGAATTTGATTTTCCCATGAAAAGCATGTAAACCCAATTAATCCGTCCCAGGTCACCACAAATATTAATTCATAATTTGTTTAGTCATGAAAACACAAGAAATATAATACAGATTATAAGCAACATACTCTGTAAAAGGAAAGTAACATTAATAATTAAGGAAAATAAAATTAATAATAGAAATACAGTACTGTATTTACCTCATGTAAGAAAAAAAAATCAATTAAACACCGACATCTTTCTGACGACTCTATTCATACTAGTAAAGCTAAGAAACTGCTATGAAGACCTATAATATTACTTAAATAATATGTGCCTCTTACTTTTTCCACTTAAGATCCAGTATGGAGGTGTAGTAATGTTAATGCTTCACAAAGCGACGCTGCAGCACTGGCAGAAGTCAGTGTTGAAACAAAAGCTGCAGAGAGTAAATCAGGAGCTTGGTCATGAAGCAGTAATATAACATCAGGCAAGTGCTCAAGAGCAGTTTCAACCACAGAACTATTTTCACTCTTCAGAGCACCCAAGACAGCTTGGCTGATACGACCGCCTAAAGAAGGGCGATGATGCAAAAGATGTGACATAAGTTCCCAGCATATCAATCGGATATCTTTGTGATCACTGACAATACCAGTACAAAAAATGTGAGTAAATGACGGTAATACTGCATTCACCCATCTGTCCGATAAGTCTAGGATTTTATTCAATAGCTCTACTTGCTCCTCTGGTAATCCAGGGATTTCAAGTCTTGCTTGCATTTCACAAACCTGGGCCATTATCCAAGGAGGAGGTATGGGACCCTGTATACACCCAGAAGACAAACTTAAATCCAAGTGAGACTGCTGACCCGAGGAGGATTCCTTTGGATGATCCATTCCACGTGCTGCAGCAATTGCAGCTAATGATCGAACATCTGCAATGTCTGGATGATGAGTCTGAAGGGTAGCAAGCAAGTTGGAATGCATACATAGGTAAGTTCCTGCAGGACCACCCTGACGTCCAACCCACTCCATCAAAAGACGGGAAAACCTGACAAGTAAGTGTCCAAGGTCATGAACTTCTCCATGAGCAATAAATAATGCCATAAAACTGTCAAGCAAGGGAGTAAATGCTTCGTGATGTTGTGGAGCAAAGAGTAAAGGCTGAAGAAGTTCAAGTACACCTAATATCATTGAAAATAATTCAAGGTAATTACTAGCTCTCAGAGCTGTTAATTGTAAATGATTTGTTCCTTTAAGTGATGCAGCTAACAAAGGAAGGTGTCTGAGAACAATCAAAGGATGAGATACTGCCTGCTTACGAACAGCTGCCTCCAAGTCACACATACGACGCCTAAAGTCACGACCAGGTTGGGGTGCAGCAAGCATAGTCAAAAGTGTGTGCAATGCTACATCTGCACCACTCTCTTGAGCTCCACCACCTAAGGCACCTGACATGACCAATCTACTCATGGTGCCTGCAGGAACGTAAGATATTATGCGAGGCATTCTCAAATAAAGGTGATACAGTAAGTGACCTGCTGCTTGTCCACACAAACTTTGCTCCTGTGATGCTTCTGCTAAGTGTTCAGCCAAGGCTTGCACTCCCTCTGAAGATTTGTCAATGCTGTACAACAAAAGGGGAAGGTGTTTGTCCAAGGAAGAAATACCATGTCCTGCTTCCATTGCAACTTGACAATCTCCAATAATATATTGTGCTAGGTTAACAATTTCTGCAGTAGTGAATGTTAATAAGGTTTCTTGAGGTGCGTGTCGGGGTGTTCGACGTTCTCTACCTTGCCAAAGCTTTGGAACATGCAAAACTGCCCAAACAAATCCTACAACTGAAGCAGGATCCAGTGTAACATTATATACGTGCAACAATAATCGTACACACTTTTCCAAAGTATCCCAACGTGCCTGGTGAGTAAATGCTGCTAATAAATAAGCCTGGCTGTAACTTTCTTGTTTCTGCTCACCTCCAGATCGTTTCTTGAAGAGAAGAATCTGCTGTAGTTGATCAGAACCTTTCTCTAGTTCAGGGTCTAATACCTGCAGCCAATCTAAAATGAGTGCTGATGGAGGACACGAGGATTCATGAAATTCGTCTTGCTTAATACTAACGCCAGAGAGAAGGAGATGAGTAAGGGCTCCAACGACTGGTATCATCTTACCTCCTTTCATAGCAGAACTAACAACATTACATATTTCTTTTTCCAACTGGTTTGGAGGTGTACAAGTAAAATGCTGTAATATTTTCTGAGAAGAAGATATGTCCACGGCCACTTTGGGCTTCTTTTTCCTAACTTCTTGGAACTGAGTCCCTTCAAGGTTAAAAGCTTGAAGTACATTGGTGAGTGGTGATTTCCTTTCTGGAGACAGCCGCAGAATCATGGAAACCAACTGGCAAGACATGATGTACAACTTTTCACAGCCTTTTTTGTTGTGCAGGTTACATAACAATCTAAATAAGGATGCTGAATATATGTAATGTTCATGCAGTCCAGCCACAAAATTTCGAACATGCTGAAAAAAGTGAAGAAATGTTTAGTGTGTGTCTCCATTCAGCACAGGCTTATATGATATAGAAGGCATTATTACATTAAATATCTGCACATTATATATCAGTTGAAATAACAAGCCTTACTAATATTTATGAAATACTTACAGGAGAATGTAATATAGCAGTGAGGCTATTCAAAAATTCATTTATGTAAGGTCCTTCTTCTTCTCCATGGCTGATTTCACGACTAAAATGGCGCTGTAAAACTCTCATTGTATCCTGCACCTAAATAAAAGATAAATAATTCTTAAAAATGAATTACAATACATATTAAAAACTACATAAAAGCTTCTTTACAGCTCATAAGCCAGTTAATACCTTTATAAATACAGTAATCCCTCGCTATTTCACGGTTCACCTATCACGAATTCAGTGCATCGCGGATTTATATATTTATTTATTTACTTTTTTAAAAGATTATTGTGACACCAGGACGGGCCAAAAAATGATAAAATAAAACAGCCTTTATCAGGCTGTAAAGAGAAACAGGGATGGAGAGTGTAATGACCTGTCAGATGTGAAGGGATTATAAAAGATGTGTAATGAATATCAAGTTCTCTGCTGGGTTTTAATATACCTCTGCATTACTTTCATGATGTCTATTCCAATAATTCTCCTTAGATCTTATTATAATTATTATTATTATTGGAGACAATAATTTTCCTTTGATGATAATTGTGCAGATTATTATCATTATTATTATTAATATTAAGGCCTCATCATTGTTTGTACATCTGTTGGTTTATTTACTTTAATAAGTGTGTACAGTGCCCCTCCCTAGTTGGCTGGAACAAAGAGTGTGGGGGGTTGGGTAGAATAGAATGTTGGGGGAGAGAGAGAGAGAGAGAGAGAGAGAGAGAGAGAGAGAGAGAGAGAGAGAGAGAGAGAGAGAGAGAGAGAGAGAGAGAGAGAGAGAGAGAGAGAGAGAGAGAGAGAGATCTTTAATTAACTCTTGTTCATTCAACCAAAACTACATTATTTATTGTAAAAATAATGGTTTAACTACAAATTCGTAATAATAATAATAATAATAATAATAATAATAATAATAATAATCTCCTCAATCATCATCAAAGGAAAATTATTGTTGCCAATAATAATAATAATAATAATAATAATAATAATAAAATCTAAGGAGAATTTTTGGAATAGACATCATGAAAGTAATGCAGAGGTATATTAAAACCCAGCAGAGAATTGGATATTCATTACACATCTTTTATAATCCCTTCACATCTGACAGGTCATTACACATTCCATCTCTGTTTCTCTTTACAGCCTGATAAAGGATGGTTTATTTTATTTTTTGGCTCGTCCTAGTGCCATATTTTTTTTTTTTTTAAGGTGTTCATACTTCGCGAAAATTCACCTATCGGCTGGTCCTGGAACCGAACCCCCGAGATAAACGAGGGGTTACTGTACTAATATACAATACTCTACAAGCTAAACACTTCTACCTCAATAATGAGGAATTATAATTTCTGATTGCATACTGATGGAATAATTATAGAAAAAAAATATAAAAACAGGATAAAGTATATTCATAATGAACGAAGCAAAGTGTTCAAGGGAATTAAAAATCTATACCATAAAAAAATACTGAACCTGTTTTTTGTGTTCTCGGTGAAGAACATCATTAGTGAAACACTGTAACACGAAAGACTGCACTTCATTCTTGCTCAACTCTGTGTGAAGGGCCTGAGCTAGCTGAAAACAAATACATATGATACACTTGGCAGAAAATTATTATTTTCTGGCAAATAATAAATGATTAACTTTTAAATTATTGACATAACTAAAGGCGAATACAATCATATATAGATTAACACTTTCAAAACAGCAGGTTTAACTTACCCTCATATAAACAAGAGTTCTCCTTCATAAGGATTTTCAATTTCTGAATCTGAATCTGGTCTCAGGTTTCCCTGGCTTACCCAGGACTCTTCGAATGTACAATGCTGCTCTCTGACATTTGTCAGAGCAGGTTATATATCAAATTGTAGCAACTTATTCTACCCCTTGCATGCCTCACACCCTTCAGGATGTCGAGGACTCTCCTGAAACGTCATGCACCCTATCCTTCCATCTCCTTCTAGGCCCACCTCTCGATTGAACATGTGGTAAAATCAACCCATATGTACCCTTCAAGATTCTCTCATTGTCCAAACCAGCTTACTCTATTACATATTTCTGGTCCACACACATCTCTCTTAAGTCTCCCATTCCTTCCCCTGTGAAACCATCTTGAAATAATAAACTATTCTAGGGCACTTCATCTGTAGCACTGAAAATTACTTTTTCTCATATGCATTCAGTTTCACTAACATTACCATATAATACTGAAAGAGAACGCAACTGCATCAAATAATAAAAGTATTGTTCCTTCTAATCTTGGTTTACCTTCAGTTCCTGACTTCAATCTCCCTCTTCATTCACTCCTAAATATATGAAACTCAGCCTTCTGTAGTACGAAAACCATATAATTCTATCTCCAAGTTAGTCAACATACCATCTCTCTTTTCATTACTACACTACTTCAATTATACTAACTATAAACAGAGGGCCCATGAAAAACATCAGCTATTAACACCTAGTGAAGGTACATCACAGCATAAAATTATTTGGACATAAGACTTTACCTTTAATGAAGTGATAAGAGGACGAACCTGCGGCGGTCTATCCCTCGCAATATCCATGTCATCTCGTTCACCAAGAGTTGCAGCAAAAGCATGACCACCTTTGGCACCTCTCTGATGTTGAACCTGTTACCAATGATGTTACATAAATATTGGAAAGTCAACAAAAACAATATAGTCTTCAGTCTCTTTTCAACAATATCTACCGAGCAAAGAGAATTAATATACTTTACTGACCAATCAATATGCCTAGAGTAACATAAATCAATGGCTATGAGTTAAATTCTGATTCTGAAATTTCTAAGACGAAACCATCTCTGAAACTGTAATAAACTAGATAAGAAAACGTTCCTCATATCATTGTGGGTTGGTGAAAAAATTCAAATCTTTTTCGTTAAACATTAACTCCAGCAACACAGTATAGTTGCATTTTCTTATGTGATCATAACAAACCTGTACTGAATCATCAATATTACGTAACTTCAGTTACAAAACAAATGCTTTTATTAAATATTACCATAAAAAATTACTGCCCTCTATTAACAAAATATAATCACTTCTTGAAAGGAGTATCTACATGTTCTCTCACTTACTAGGCTCAAGTCTATGAACGGCTATATTTCCTACCTCAACTAACTGAGCCATATATGTTTTGTGGCTTTTATCCAAAACAGCAGCTGCTACCGCTTCCTCACTGGTGTTCACAGCAACATCCAATGCACAAAGAAGCTTTGTCATACTAGCAACAGGAATGCCAAAAGACTGTATAAAGAGAACCAACTGGGATGGCTCTAAATCCTGTAAAAAAAAATTTCAATAAGCAACAAAATTGTTGCGATTTTAAAATATTTTGGGAACGCTCTAAGTAAAAACATCATCTTATCAGGGTAAGTTAAAAACTCAATTTATCAGTAACACTTACATCAGTGGAATAAAATATACACATACTAAACAAGTGAAACTAAAAGCTAACATGCTTGTTAAAATATTTATGCTTGGTAAACTAATTATCATCCTTGCTGATGAAAAAGTGAACAAAAAAAATTTATATTTTTCTTTAACGCAAACAATAGCTGGTGAGATAAGGAAGGACAATATATGACTGCAGCTTTGCTGTTTCACCAATTTAGTCAATTGTCACCACCCTCCTGCCAGTTGCAGTATATGGCATTATGTTGAAAATAAAAATACCGAATATAGAGGCTATATGCTGAATATTATATACACAATTTGTTTACCTTCAAGGCAGCATCAACAAGCTGGGGTACGGTGGATCTTATCATTTTTAGTTTCAGCCAATCAGGTAACAACAAGGCCTCTTCAGAAGTATCCACTAAAAAAGCCTGAGGCATTTCTTCTTGTTCAGGAAACCACGTGGTTAAAAGTTCATGGAATAAATCGGGACTGTTATCTGGTCCATGTGTTAAAAGAATAACCATAGCATGAACAACAAGTATGTGCATTACAGCCTGCTCTCCTGAAACCCACTGAATACGTACTTGATCCTGACTCTCTGACCATGTAAATGATTCCCTAGGAGGCAGACGCACTTTTCGCATATAATTGATGAATATAATAAGGAGCGCCTTCAAAGTGCTATGTGACTGAGAAAATGGCTGAGTGGGTCGATCTGGCATAGGTAAGATGGCAGATATCATAGTACAGCGCTCTACAATCAACTGTGCCATGTCCTGTACCAGTTCAGCTTGATCTTGTAATGGGTCATCTCTAGTGTGGACTGCAAGGAAACGTATATAAGCACTGACTGCATGAGGATCAGTTTCTATTTGACATGCAGCACGTAGAGCTTGACTGGCCACACTCTGAACTAGTTCAAATCCTGGTAGGTTTGGAAGGTGTTGAAGCAGCCATGCATGTGGAGCATGAGAATCTGTATCTATTTCCATGGCATCATTCATAGGTGCAACAACCAACTGAAGTCCACGTACAGCTTGCGTGCGAGCTGTCGCCTGTTGGGAACTGAGACGCCTCAAGAAATACTCAAGGATCTCAACACTAACACCATCTTCCTGGCGAGGGGCTCTCAAAAGAGAACGTAGATGCTGCAACAGTTGATGATGTTTTGTAGCAACATCTCCATTTCCAGATGCTCCAGCCTCACTTAAGAGAAATTCACACAAACACTGAACAGGCAACACTGAAAAGGCCCCTTCACTACTCTGAACCAATTCAGCTAACCAAGGCATGCTCTGAGATGCTCCTTGACGCTGAATTATATCCACCAAAAAGTCTGGGTTTCGACTGCGGCAAAGTAGATGACCAATTTTATGTGACGAGTTGAGTGCTTTCATCTGTTCTAAGACAATGACAGGAGGCTTTCTAGCAGGTCCAGTGGGATCCATGGTAATAAGCTGGCTTAACAAAAGACTATTTTGTTCAGTAATGGTTTTCTGAGCCAAATGGGACTCAAAATCTAATATCTGTTGTCGCTCAACAGCACAGAGATGAAGTTCCTGGGCAGCCATTTCATCACCTTTCTCTCCTGAAGCTAATGTGGGAGGTGGAAATACAAAAGAGTTTGTGATGCACATTTCCATAAGTGTTCTGAGTGTTGGGTAAGACTCCCATGCAAGTAAGCCAAATACAGTAGGGTTGTGAGCTGTTACAAGTAAAAGTATCATCCATGACTTCCAGTACAGATTTGCAATAGCAGTTTTGGGTGCCCTGTAACCTTGAGGAAGGGGAGAGTTTTCAGGTGGAATGTATGGACACAGATTAAATATAAGCTCAATGATCTTTGTATCTTCTATATGCAACACTTCTAATTCATCATTATGTAGAGCTGTAGCCCTCTTAACCAATTTGTCGACTAGCTCTATCAAATCCTGAGACTTGACCCACTGATCCTTCATGACAGCAATCATAAGAAGCCTTGTAAGTGTATCTTGTTTAACTGGGATTTCAGAAGTTAATCTGAAGTAGAGTGGTCGATCATTTTCGGTTGGCCAGTTGTCTTTATTAAAATATACTTCAGCGTTTTCAAACATTAGAATTTTATGCAAGCATCGAGAGTATTCCTCCTTGCCTGGGTTATAGCACTTCGGAACAACTCTGAACATCCACATTATGGCATCCCGCTGAATACATGCCACCATTTCTTGGTATCGCCTCACTGGTTCCAAATCTCTATGTTCTCCTCTATACAACTGAGCAGCACTTTCCCTCACCTGAGGAGATATGGCAACAAACAGCGTAAGCACGATGAGATCAGTAATGCTGTGAAACATTCGTTCCTTAAACTCAAAAGTTTCACGAAATGCTTGATCTTTTCGATCTTTCATGAGCCCCAAACAAAACTTTTGAAACTGCATGTCATGTCTCAAAGCTCGGACTATCTCACGCAAAAGTGCTCTTAATGCCCTGAGGAAATCCTCCCTGTTACAGAGAAGTTCCTGAAATTCTTCAGCTAGTATGCTAGCTGCATGCTCCGGTGCAAATTGAAAGATGACAGCTAAGATTGGCATATTACTTGGATTTCTGGCTTGCGAAAGCTCATTATACAAAGTATGCTTCATAACAGATGGTATATTATCAGGGTGTGCAGCTAACAATTCTCTTAAACAGGACATGTACTGATTGATAAGAGGCTTGTGTTTTAATCGAAGTCTAATAATATGACTAATAACTTCCACATCCAACTGGTTATGTGTGTTACAATTTAAACACAGTGACATCAATAACTCTGTAGCTGGTCTCTGAAGCTTAGGACTCTGTAACCACATTTCTAAACGTGGAGCAACAAGCCTTCTAACATCTGGAATACCACAAACAGAGGATAAAAACCTGATAAAATTGCGGGCGACAGCATCTGGACTTTGGTGCCTAACACCAAGCTGATGCTGGACAGCCTCCATAACCATCTCTTCAACTTCTGTCAATATGCCTGCATACCTATTTGTAACACTGACATCCATGCTCTCTTTGCATTCAAGGGATAATTCAGAATCTACATCTCCTGAGTCTGCCCCACCTGATCCTACTGACACAGGAGGTGAAGGACAATCCTGACGGCTCCCCATTCCTAGATCTGGATAAAGTAAGTTCTTAGGAGGCAATTTAGTCTTGAAGCCTGTTGATATATTGTCTACAAAACCTTTGCAGTCTTCATGATCTACCCAAATTCTTTCACCAAGAGAATCTTCAATATACACACGTACAAATATGTCTGGCCATGATTTCTCTTCTTGGAATGCTGCTAGAAGAATATTAGCAGCTAATACTGATACAGCAGCATTTCCTTTTGTTTTATAAGTCATGGAATGGTCTCTTTTCAGCAGAGAACAGAAGGCTTCAACTACCATTTCAGATCGGGAAAATAAATGAGGTTTAACTTTTGCAAGGTACATTAGTGACAAACACATTAAGCTGTCAGGTTTAGTCCTCTGTGAACGAAGGCTCTTCACTGCTCCACACAAAAACATTTCTGAGCTCGAGCTGTCTCCAAACTCTTCTCCAGACTCTACAAAGGGAATTAATTCATTTGGATCAACCTGCAAAAAAGATTACAATAAGCAATTACTGCACGCATTTTCACATAACAAAAGGCAAGTCAGTATGTCAAGTACTATGATAAATAGAGAGTATATAACTTCAGTATGAGCAATCAGGTATAAAATACTTTAACCAAAGTATAGAATATAAAATAAGCAATGAATTAAGAGAATATTATATTAAAATTGTTCATACTGAACAACGATTAAGAAGTTTATTGACAAAAATCTACTATATCACACTACTACATTAAAAAGATGATATGATTTCCTAAAAAAAAACATTTCAAATAAAAAAATGATCAATTTAAGGCAAGGCAGGTATCACTGATATTAACAGAAATTTTCTTTTTAGTTTTAACTTCAAAAAATAGAACCCCAATATGATAAAACAACACTGAAAATATCATAAGATATACTCTCAATTATCAATATATATACAGTATATACATATAACACAACAAGGTAAGTTCACTTTAACACTCATCCAAAACAAACACTGGATGTGCTTTTCTTTTGTACCTAGTGCTTATCCATGGTTCAAAATTATACAAAATATAACAATATCGTAATTTTACAGTTTGCTTTCATTCATTTTCTCGATATCAAAATTAAGAAACACACAAAACACAACATATATTGTAGAAACAACTAAAATTGATTTTGCTAAGTAAGATTAAATGTTAGTAATTACAGAAACCTTTGCAAAGTTTTCCTCGACAATATGGTGCTCATGTTACTAAAATTATCCAGAAAAAGCATGGTCTTTAACTTTTAGTACCCTGGCCAATAGGTTTTCAAAGTATCTTATTATGATTAGGCCTATATCCATATCATCCAACAAAATCACTGAAGTCAAGTAATGTTGGTAGCTAAATCATAAGAGCACATACTATGTTAATATTAAAGGTGCGTGATATGTTGCGTTTCGTATACTACTTAAATCTTGATAGTGAATGGAAAATTTCAATTACGTTTTCAGTCAGGTGATGCTTGTTTGCATCTTTAAATTGTGGTAATAAATGTAAGAGTTGACACGGGGCGAAATTTTATAATCCCAGGATTCATATTCCAGTGTAATACTAAATCTAAAGTGTGTCATCAAAGTTTCAAAGGCATTGCTAGGCTAATATAATGAAATATGATATAAACTGCACGACATTACACATTTATTTAGAAATACTAAAAAAAAAATAATTACTTCAGCAGCCAAATTCTCCCATTCCTCACTAAGCAAGTTCACCATGTTATCTCCTGCGACCTGCTTAGAAACACCAGGACGTCCAACACCACCTCCTGAACCCAGAGCAGGTTTGCTCTTTTTTCCAAGAATTCCCGCTGGTCCGGCACCACCATCTCGACCTCGTTCACTGGAGGATGCTGCAGTAAATAAGAAAGTTATCAGGATATTAATCTTTCATGAAAATATACAAATCTTGAAACATATGCAGAAAATCTCAAGACAGGAACCATTTAAAAATATATCTATATATAAACTTGAAAGGTTTCACTATATTGTGGTGATGAAAAATGATGTAAACTTATTTTGTATGAATTTTAAATTATAAACATATACATATAGTATCATATACATTGGAAATAACACAAGTCTGCAAGAGGAATACAACTAAATTATATTGGATAAAATATTGATGAATAACTGTTAAGGTGTCTTCACTGGCTATGTTAAAGCATTTCATGCTTTCCCAGTTTATTTGGGGAGTAAAGAACACTAGCAAAAAGTAATCAGTGATTTTATTTAAATACTGTCAGATATGTAATTAGTTTATTCACATCTTACTGTACTTCTAGTTCTGGAGAATTATATCCTAAAATGCCAATTCTAATTTTATCTATCCCATACTCCTCTACAACTAAAGCTATATAATCTCTAAGGAATATTAGGGCAGTTATAAACTTTTAATACAAAATATTTGTTCTTGCATTTATAAACCATTTCTTGGCTCTTCGTCCTTGCAAATCATGCCATAAACTACAAAAGTTATGAAAGGTTTCTTGATTCATTTATCTTTCTACCTTCTCCTTTCCTGTTTTGGTTGTCACAATCCTCAGGTATTGTACTCTACAGTTTGTCTTTTCTTTCATACTCCTTTTAATGACAGTCTTCATTCTTTGTCTCTAAAGTACATGACCTGAGTTTAGATTTTATTTAAAGAGTCTCATCTGGTCTAATACACAACTTCAACAATCCGTTGAGGGGAAAATTTTATAAATGGCCTATTTTTCTACTCCTAGTAAAGTTATTCTAGTAACCTATAAACGTGGTTGGTAGAATTCCCGAATTTTCATATAACAGCATATTTCTTGAAATGTGTTCCACCAAAAGCTCAGTTAACATGCCTATAGTACAAGAATTACCTATCTGTCAACAAGCAAGCTTAAACTTATTTCTTCTGATCATGAGCCCACACATGACTCCAGTCAAGCTATTTCCAGCCTTAGCCATCTTAATTCAGCTTGGCTTTTCATAACAATCACAATGTTCAAAATTGAATTATATCTCGAAAAAGCTGCTTTTAGTGTCAACATCTTAAAAGATATAAAGTAAAGAATTTAACTTTTTCATGTCCTGCATTGACAATAATGATTTCTGCTGATATTTACCCACTACATAAATTTGAATCAATCTTCCAGTGTCATTCTGAGTCAATGTATTCTATTTATATGATTAAAACCAACAATCCCATCATCCATTTTCAACACATACATTAGCTTTGATATGTCCTACCTCATTTATGTTCTAAATTATTAATTATAATGACCAATATCTATACGAGATGATCAGAGATTTATAACCATATTTAGATTCCTTCCTTTTGTCCATCATATGCTTTCACAAAGCCTGCTAACTTGATCAATCAACTCTATCTTCTCATATATGCTACCTTTAGAATTAGAAAATGTTCATGCTTTCTTGATTTCATTTCAATTTCACCATCTCTCTATATTCTTCCCAGTATGGGAAAGTCAACTTTTTACTAATTCTTAATCTGATTCTTGAAATGAGCCGCACTGCTGTATAAACACCCAAATATACCCTATTAAGGTACATATCTCCCCTAACATAAACTAGAAGCATTACATACCTTAATAGAGTAAATTTGGGTATTTATTGAGCAGTGCGGCTATTTCAAGAATTGGCGGTGTCACTAGTGGTAAAATTGCATTATAGGACCACCTCTATTTTCCAATTGAAATAAATTTTTTTTTGGTAGTTTTTTATGTGTTTTGAACGAATCTGACCTTTATTTTTACCGGAAAACAGTATTTCTTTGGTGATATCCCCTACCACAATCTAGGAGATCCTATTAGGACTTTAGGGTTTTAGGTGGGGATAGGCCTAGGTCTATTTTTTTTTTTTTTTTTTTATGATTGTGACACCAGGACGGGCCAAAAAAAAATTTAAAATAAAACAGCCCTCATCGGGCCTGGGCACGAAGAATACATAAAGAGAAACAGAGATGATGAGTGTAATGAGTTGTCAGATGTGAAGGGATAAAAGATGTGTGATGAATATCCAAGAATATTCAGTGTAGCTGTAGGCATAGAAAGAGAACCGAAACTGAAGGAAGACTTAACATCGAACTGTCCTGGACAGACCTATTTAAGTTTAAAAAACCTTCAGCTGTAGTATCGCATCGCGCGGATGGTGCCATAAGCCAACCTACTACATTACAAAAAAGTAACACCTCTTGAAGTTATCTCTTAACCAGGGGGGCTTCGCCCCCCTGGGACCCCCCTTATCTTGTCTCTTAACCAGGGGGGCTTCGCCCCTTGGGACCCCCCTTATCTTATCTCTTAGCCAGCAAGGCTTTAACCTAACCTAACCTAACTTAACCTAACCTAGCCTAACCCCATTATTTCATCTCTCAGCCAGGGGGGCTTTGCCCCCCTGGAACCCCCTAACCTTTCCCTTACCTCTAATCAGAGTCCTCTTCAGTTTCGTGCCATGTTCACGCAAAAAATGCAATGCAACATCATCCTTGTCGTAAAACCGTGCAAATGCCGACACATAATTGTCTTCACACCCAATACACAGGGAAGTCATTTCGCAACTGATTTAACTCAGTGCGCGATTTGAAACTGAGTAACGGGCAGCTACAGCAACTCTTCACTTACCAGAAACCCAGTGATTTTTAACTAACGGTTAATTTTTCAGAGTGAAGGACTAATTTCCGGAGCAAATGCAGGTCAGATTCGCTTAAAACACATAAAAAACTAGCAGAAAACCTTTATTTCAACTGGAAAACAGAGGTGGTCCTATAATTGAGTAAACAATGGTGTCTTTAAACATGTTATTTTTAATAATTTGCCATAAATTTTGCAGCATGATTTTTACCAAAGTAACGGCTTTTCCAGAGTGGGTGACGTAAGTTTTAGAAACATACGTCAGAGAATCACTATTTGATGAAGTATAAATAAGTTATGGAGGGCTGCATAAGTCAAACCTCGACCTAATTTTCACCAAGTGAGAGTGGTGAAAATGTAAAGGATCACCCAGATGTGTTCAAAACAATTCTATTCCCTTTATCAGCTGCAAAGAAAAACAAGTTTATTCTTTTAACAATGACGGTAACATACCTGAGGCTTTTGTAGAGTTATATGAGGTTCCATGAGATGAAGTTTTATCAATTTGTGCATCACTCCTTCCAGACTTGTTTCCCAAAGTGATGAGACTGCCTGGTAAGGGCACATTTTTTGGCTTGACGCCTCTCGGTCCTTTCCGATCCATTCTAACCACCCATATGCATCAATATACACGTAATCAAATGGTAATTAGGACACCATTTTTACATAAATGGTGAAGAAAATTGTCAAACGACAAGTCGCCGAGCCTTTTGTTTACACAGACTGATTAACACAAGTTTTCTCTTCTTCTTACTTGGCGAACTTGGAATTGGCTGCTTCTGCTCTTCCTTCCTGCTCTTTTTACAAAGAGGAAGCCACATTGAGAAAATTAATTCTTTGACAATGAATTCCCAATTTCAAATAATAACCTTTATTGATAGTGAATTATAATACTGAGCAACATATTAAATTCTACATTTTAATGTTTTTGGATTTTAGTTCGAAGCTTTTTTTCTTTTTATAAGTTTATTTCTATTTCCACATGTAAATAGACATATTACTTTGAAAATACAGATGCATAACTGAAAAGCTTTGTGACAAAATAAAGAAAATAAATAGTTGCAGGAACAGCTGTTAAGCTAAAAGTGATATAGGTGATGGTATTTTGAGGAAGTCAATAATATGTAAAAAAAAGATGTGCATTTGCAGTTACTGAAAAAGGAAAAATAAAGCGATATGTCAAATAGATAGGTAGGTGTCATTTTTAGGAAGTCGTAAGAAAGGCAGTACAAATTATATATATATATATATATATATATATATATATATATATATATATATATATATATATATATATATATATATATATATATATATATATATATATATATATATATATATATATATATATATATATATATATATATATATATATATATATATATATATATATATATATATATATATATATATATATATATATATATATATATATATATATATATATATATATATATATATATATATATATATATATATATATATATATATATATATATATATATATTGTGGAGGATTTCCTGTGTGTTATTACCCTTCGATCTTATAACCCCCTAAATTCGGAAATCCTGACACGGCTTCAGTAGAGGCCTACCACGATCTCAAAATTAAATCCTCTACCAATAAAATATAATTAATATTACATGCATAAACATACATGCAAATATTTTATATGGGGGTTTATGAACTGCTGATATGTGAATATTTAAATAAACTCTCCTCACCTTAAATTAAAACTTCCTCATACAGAATAATACATTTTCTAACATACATTCTACCTACGAGTGTTCAATTAAATGAGCTCATTCTGTCCCTCACACGTAGTTATAAATATTGTTAGAAATACAATGTATCTGTACTCATCTGTCCGGACAACCCTGATGTCGTCAGCAATCACGGGACTCCGAATCAAAAACGTATCTTCTGTTCCACAGATCTCTATCACGTTCTTCTACTTGAGTGTCTCGTAATGCCCCACGAGAACAACAAATTATAAACTTATAAGCACTGTCAACAAACACAGTAAGAATGAGTGCCTCGTAGCATCTCACGACGGCAACTAAATTTATAAGCACTGTCAACAAACACAGTAAGAATGAGTGCCTCGTAGCATCTCACGACGGCAACTAAATTTATAAGCACTGTCAACAAACACAGTAAGAATGAGTGCCTCGTAGCATCTCACGACGGCAACTAAATTTATAAGAAAGTCCCACAAACTCCTCTAGTTTGTTGGGGTCCTTGGTACTAGGACTAAGTTGAGTAATGACTTGCTTACAACAGTTCTTTGTTCAACGAGGCGATGCAATAAGCGTTATCAAGGAGGTGAAGGGTTAATGGCTAAAATCCATTAGTGACCTACATTCCTTTCTCCACGTCTTCTACGGCCAGCCTCCCTAACAAACTACACATTATACATACGAATATACGTGTATACATGATAGAACTTAATAAGTATACATGCTAAGCCTAAAAGTATACATTCATGCACTTACGTTACAATAAACGAAACTATATGCAAAATAACACTTACATAATGTACGTAGAAATAAACTGTCTTGAAATATATTCAAGACATCCTGGGCCCCTCCAAAAAGGAAAAAATGGAGGGTCTCCCCATCAGTACTACAATTTATCATCAATGATTAAGCGTGCCCACAATTCTTTAACCCTTTGGGCAGCTTGACGTTCATATCTTTCATAATTTGATGATTCCTCTTCGTATACTTCTGACAACAGATATTCCCATGAGAGCTTTTCAGACCAAGCTCTCTGAATAAGAATTTTCCCTCTTCTTAGCAAGGGTGATATTAGACCTAAGGGGTCCAAAAATATACCCACCAGTGACAGAAGTTTCTGTTTGGTCAGCACTTCATCTCTAGCCTTCAGACCTTTCAACGACAACTTGTCTGTATTTATATTCCAGATTAAACTAAAGATTGATACGTTAGGAGATCTAGATTCTTTAGAAAGTCGCTGATCCAGTACCCTTTGAGGTCTTGCATTGTTGGAATTCAATGCTTGCAGTGATATTTTGGCCTTTTCCCACTCTACATCTGCAGTATTGCATATATCATACTGTGTCTCTTCACTGGTACAAGCATCCAACAAATTACCCACATGAACATTCTCCAATATTTCCTCCAACTTTTCTATTAGAGACTTCATTTGTCCAAAGGCACTCTGAAAATTGTGTAGGAGAGGAGTGTGGATAGGCTTCAAGGGAACGTACTCTGTAAAACTTCTAAGTGTAGTTTTATCTTCGTAATGCACTTCTTGCTTTACTCCTATACTCTCTGGCTCCCACAACTTATTAACAGGCTCTATGGCCTCTTCACTCAACAACTTATTAACAGGCTCTATGGCCTCTTCACTCAACAACTTATTAACTGGCCCTTTGGCCTCATCAATCAACTCTTGCGTTGTAGTAGGCATTAACTGTGTTCCTACTTGCATAACAAGTTGGTTTTGTACACTACTGGACCCATGTTGAGTATCACGAGGAATATGGCCATACAACATGACACCACCTGGTGTTTCCATCAAAGTATAGACATCCCACTTGTTAATACCACTAACAAACTGACTAAAATGTAAGGCACCAATAACAATGCCAATGTTGTCAAGTACATCACTATCAATATCTTCATCGGCCAACTTGTGACCATTAGACTTTAACACATTTGCAGCCTTTGCTAGTCCTGGAGTGTGGATGCTAATTACCATGTCATCAACTACGAGTAATTTAACTCTGGCTCTTCTTTTCCCCAATTTGATAACTACATTTACAACAGGAAAACTTCCTTTCTTCGTCTCAGAACGAAATGCATCAATACCAAGAGACATTTCATCTACTGGGCTTAATTTAAGCCTTTCAGCTAATTCCCTAGTTATAAAGGAACACTGGGAACCTGTATCAAAGAATAACCTAGTGCTTACCCAAAGATTTCCCTTTGAGCTGCTTATTTTTCCACTTGCAGTAGGCAGAGCACATGAAGGTAAACTCTGCTTCACCATTTGCCTCTGTACTGCCTTCATAGTCATCACACCAACATGTTTCTTGTTCTTTCCTGAGTCAGAATGTTCTTGCTCATTGCTTGACTCATCTATATTTGAACCATTTTCTGACTGTTCATTCAGAAATGAAGGTTCTTCAAACCTTCTACGAAAATATGACTCTTGTTCATAACACAAGGCTGCATGATGACCATTTTTCTTACACTTCTTACACTTTAACTGAGTGTAACATTCATTTGCATAATGCCCTGACTGAGTACATCTCAGACATTTGTTATTGTTTCTCAATTTGTCTCTGCGTTCGTTTATACTAACTACTTTATTACACTGTTCAGACTTATGACCTTGCCAACCACAGAATACACATTCTGTTTTACTATTTACTACCTTTGCAGTAGCACCATAACTACCCACATTCTTTTTATAGGACTGGGTCTCATCTCCCTGGGAGGTTTGGGTCTCTCCCTTTGTGTTATCTTTAGTGAAGTTGCCTTCTATATAATATACATATTTTCCCAGTTCCTTCAAGAGGGTTTCATATGTAGGATATTTTGTGTCTATTTTCATGCTAATCCAGTTCTCAACATCTTTTGGCAATTTCATCATCACGAGTTCTGAAAACACCCAATCAGTGTTCTTCATGTCTCTATAATTTTTCAGACTTCGAGTAATGGCTTCTACTTCCTGCTTGAACTTAAAAAGTGATGAATAATTAGAAGAAGGAGTTGGTAACTGTACCAATTTCCTCACTAAATTTCGTACAATTCTGTTCTTGCTGGCATAAACAGCTTGTAACTGTTGAATGCATTCATCATAACTCTCACTAGCAACAGGATATCCCTTTATGGTGTCTTTTGCATCTCCTTTAAGGGCATTTCTCAAGATGGTAAACTTTGTCATAGTTGGCATAGAAGTATTATGTACTAAACTATCAAACGTGTCCCAAAACTCGTTCCATTCATCATAGTTTCCAGAGAACTGTGGTATTTTTATTTCAGGAAATTTGGGTATGGGTTGCCCACTGGGGAGGCTTGAACTCTCGGAACTAGGAGCTCTAGTACTCTCCATAGTTCCTAACTTACGAATCCGTTCTAGGACAGCTAAGCTAATATTATTTACTGTTTCAGCTAGACTGTCATGTTCTGTATCCTCCTCTTCAGAATCCCTTTTAATGGGCTTATACTCGATATATTCTTCATATTTCCTATCATATCTTCCGAATCTTTCTGTTAGCGTATGATGACATCTTTCTAAATAATTAACAACAAGTGTCTCATCATCTTTGGCAAGTTCTGTTTGACACTGAACACAATCACGTTGAACCAATTCCCGAAGGCGTTTTAATGCCTCAGGTTTAACCGACATATTGAGAAAGCAAATAGAACATAAAACAACAAACAAATAGTTGATGCAATTTTATCATCAAAGAATCCACGATCTTCTTTATGCATCCACAATGCAACAAACAATCACTCTGTAAAGAGTATCAAAGGACAATCTTCCAAATCTCAAGATAATAACATACAGTTATTTAATTCCGTCAATTATGACGCCAATCCTCAAAGTGTAAAACACACTTTTCATCAGTTAAACGACACTGTTAAGTCAGCAACAGTAAATGGAAAGTGTAATGCAAACCAGACTGTTCCTCAAATAAACGACACTGTGTACCTAGCAGTAGGTGGGTCACTACCTTCCGTTTATTTACGTAAACAAAGGAATCAATACGACATTCTAGACATCGTTAAATGGGAAATATGTAAACACACAAATCCCTGAAAACCACTGTTCACCCAGCCGAAATTGGGTACTAATATCCAAATTACTTAATGGACGCTCAACTACGAAAGTATATTTCGTTTCCACAGATAGAGAAATGCTTTATCCAATTGGGAAATGGATTCTCTTATATATTTCAACAACCACTTAAATTTCAAAGTTATATTTGCAATATTCATGCAAATACATGCAATGCTCCTCCCCGTTTTCGCTGAAATGTGGACGATTTTAACCGTAGAGTTTTACACTAACTTCTTACAAGGTGGGAGCTTATCTAAAATGTACACTATTTTCACCATTACCACACCAATTCTCATCCGGTTCGAAGGACCAAAAGCTGTGGAGGATTTCCTGTGTGTTATTACCCTTCGATCTTATAACCCCCTAAATTCGGAAATCCTGACACGGCTTCAGTAGAGGCCTACCACGATCTCAAAATTAAATCCTCTACCAATAAAATATAATTAATATTACATGCATAAACATACATGCAAATATTTTATATGGGGGTTTATGAACTGCTGATATGTGAATATTTAAATAAACTCTCCTCACCTTAAATTAAAACTTCCTCATACAGAATAATACATTTTCTAACATACATTCTACCTACGAGTGTTCAATTAAATGAGCTCATTCTGTCCCTCACACGTAGTTATAAATATTGTTAGAAATACAATGTATCTGTACTCATCTGTCCGGACAACCCTGATGTCGTCAGCAATCACGGGACTCCGAATCAAAAACGTATCTTCTGTTCCACAGATCTCTATCACGTTCTTCTACTTGAGTGTCTCGTAATGCCCCACGAGAACAACAAATTATAAACTTATAAGCACTGTCAACAAACACAGTAAGAATGAGTGCCTCGTAGCATCTCACGACGGCAACTAAATTTATAAGCACTGTCAACAAACACAGTAAGAATGAGTGCCTCGTAGCATCTCACGACGGCAACTAAATTTATAAGCACTGTCAACAAACACAGTAAGAATGAGTGCCTCGTAGCATCTCACGACGGCAACTAAATTTATAAGAAAGTCCCACAAACTCCTCTAGTTTGTTGGGGTCCTTGGTACTAGGACTAAGTTGAGTTATGACTTGCTTACAACAGTTCTTTGTTCAACGAGGCGATGCAATAAGCGTTATCAAGGAGGTGAAGGGTTAATGGCTAAAATCCATTAGTGACCTACATTCCTTTCTCCACGTCTTCTACGGCCAGCCTCCCTAACAAACTACACTGTCTTGAATATATTTCAAGACAGTTTATTTCTACGTACATTATGTAAGTGTTAGTTTGCATATAGTTTCGTTTATTGTAACGTAAGTGCATAAATGTATACTTTTAGACTTCGCATGTATACTTATTAAGTTCTATCATGCATACACGTATATTCGTATGTATAATGTGTAGTTTATTAGGGAGGCTGGCCGTAGAAGACGTGGAGAAAGGAATGTAGGTCACTAATGGATTTCAGCCATTAACCTTTCACCTCCTTGATAACGCTTATTGCATCGCCTCGTTGAACAAAGAACTGTTGTAAGCAAGTCATAACTCAACTTAAGTCCTAGTATCAAGAACCCCTATAAAAATGAGGGAAGTCTGTGCAACAGGCGCGAAAGGGTTAGTTGTCCTCGTGAGACGTTACGAGACACTCAAGTAGAGGAACGTGATAGAGATCCGTGGATCAGAAGATACGTTTTTGATTCGGAGTCCCGTGATTGCTGACGACATCAGGGTTATCCGGACAGATAAGTACAGAGTTATTATATTTCTAACAATATTTATAACTACGTGTGAGGGACAGAATGAGCTCATTTAATTGAACACTCGTAGGTAGAATGTATGTTAGAAAATGTATTATTCTGTATGAGGAAGTTTTAATTTAAGGTGAGGAGAGTTTATTTAAATATTCACATATCAGCAGTTCATAAACCCCCATATAAAATATTTGCATGTATGTTTATGCATGTAATATTAATTATATTTTATTGGTAGAGGATTTAATTTTGAGATCGTGGTAGGCCTCTACTGAAGCCGTGTCAGGATTTCCGAATTTAGGGGGTTATAAGATCGAAGGGTAAATAACACACAGGAAATCCTCCACAGCTTTTGGTCCTTCGAACCGGATGAGAATTGGTGTGGTAATGGTGAAAATAGTGTACATTTTAGATAAACTCCCACCTTGTAAGAAGTTAGTGCAAAACTCTACGGTTAAAATCGTCCACATTTCAACCAAAACAGGGAGGAGCATTGCATGTATTTGCATGAATATTGCAAATATACCTTTGAAACTTAAGTGGTTGTTGAAATAAATAAGAGAACCCATTTCCCACGTGGATAAAGCGTTTCTCTATCTGTGGAAACGAAATATACTTTCGTAGTTGAGCGTCCATTAAGTAATTTGGATATTAGTACCCAATTTCGGCTGGGTGAACAGTGGTTTTTAGGGATTTGTGTGTTTACATATTTCCCATTTAACGATATCTAGAATGTCGTATTGATTCCTTTGTTTACGTAAATAAACAGAAGATAGTGACCCACCTAACGCTAGGTGTACAGTGTCGTTTATTGGAGGAACAGTGTGGTTTGCATTACACTTTCCGTTTACTGTTGCTGACTTAACAGTGTCGTTTAATTGATGAAAAGTGTGTTTTACACTTTGAGGATTGGCGTCATAATTGACGGAATTAAATAACTGTATGTTATTATCTTAAGATTTGGAAGATTGTCCTTTGATACTCTTTACAGAGTGATTGTTCGTTGCATTGTGGATGCATAAAGAAGATCGTGGATTCTTTGATGATAAAATTGCATCAACTATTTGTTTGTTGTTTTATGTTCTATTTGCTTTCTCAATATGTCGGTTAAACCTGAGGCATTAAAACGCCTTCGGGAATTGGTTCAACGTGATTGTGTTCAGTGTTTTCAGAACTCGTGATGATGAAATTGCCAGAAGATGTTGAGAACTGGATTAGCATGAAAATAGACACAAAATATCCTACATATGAAACCCTCTTGAAGGAACTGGGAAAATATGTATATCATATAGAGGGCAACAATACAAAAGGTAACACAAAGGGAGAGACCCAAACCTTCCAGAGAGATGAGATACAGTTCTATAAAAAGAATGTGGGTAGTTATGGTGCTACTGCAAATGTAGTAAATAGTAAAACAGAATGTGTATTCTGTGGTTGGCAAGATCATAAGTCTGAACAGTGTAATAAAGTAGTAAGCATAAATGAACGCAGAGACAAATTGAGAAACAATAACAAATGTCTGAGATGTACTCAGTCAGGGCATTATGCAAATGAATGTTACACTCAGTTAAAGTGTAAGAAGTGTAAGAAAAATGGTCATCACGCAGCCTTGTGTTATGAACAAGAGTCAAAATTTCGTAGAAGGTTTGAAGAACCTACATTTCTGAATGAACAGTCAGGAAATGGTTCAAATTTAGATGAGTCAAACAATGAGCAAGAACATTCTGACTCCGAAAAGGACAAGAAACATGTTGGTGTGATGACTATGAAGGCAGTACAGAGGCAAATGGTGAAGCCGAGTTTACCTTCATGTGCTCTGCCTACTGCAAGTGGAAAAATAAGCAGCTCAAAGGGAAATCTTTGGGTAAACACTAGGTTATTCTTTGATACAGGTTCCCAGTGTTCCTTTATAACTAGGGAATTAGCTGAAAGGCTTAAATTAACCCCAGTAGATGAAATGTCTCTTGGTATTGATGCATTTCGTTCTGAGACAAAGAAAGGAAGTTTTCCTGTTGTAAATGTAGTTATCAAATTGGGGAAAAGAAGAGCCAGAGTTAAATTACTCGTAGTTGATGACATGGTAATTAGCATCCACACTCCAGGACTAGCAAAGGCTGCAAATGTGTTAAAGTCTAATGGTCACAAGTTGGCCGATGAAGATATTGATAGTGATGTACTTGACAACATTGGCATTGTTATTGGTGCCTTACATTTTAGTCAGTTTGTTAGTGGTATTAACAAGTGGGATGTCTATACTTTGATGGAAACACCAGGTGGTGTCATGTTGTATGGCCATATTCCTCGTGATACTCAACATGGGTCCAGTAGTGTACAAAACCAACTTGTTATGCGAGTAGGAACACAGTTATTGCCTACTACAACACAAGAGTTGATTGATGAGGCCAAAGGACCAGTTAATAAGTTGTTGAGTGAAGAGGCCATAGAGCCTGTTAATAAGTTGTTGATTGAAGAGGCCATAGAGCCTGTTAATAAGCTGTTGATTGAGAAGGCCATAGAGCCTGTTAATAAGTTGTGGGAGCCAGAGAGTATTGGAGTAAAGAAAGAAGTGCATTACGAAGATAAAACTACACTTAGAAGTTTTACAGAGTACGTTCCCTTGAAGCCTATTCACACTCCTCTCCTACACAATTTTCAGAGTGCCTTTGGACAAATGAAGTCTCTAATAGAACAGTTGGAGGAAATATTGGAGAATGTTCATGTGGGTAATTTGTTGGATGCTTGTACCAGTGAAGAGACACAGTATGATATATGCAATACTGCAGATGTAGAGTGGGAAAAGACCAAAATATCACTGCAAGCACTAAATTCCAACAATGCAAGACTTCAAAGGGTACTGGATCAGCGCCTTTCTGAAAATTCTAGATCTCCTAAAGTATCAATCTTTAGTTTAATCTGGAATGTTAATACAGACAAGTTGTCTTTGAAAAGTCTGAAGGCTAGAGAAGATGTGTTGACCAAACTTAAACTTCTGTCACTGGTGGGTATACTTTTGGACCCCTTAGGTCTAATATCACCCTTACTAAAAAGAGGAAAATTTCTTATTCAGAGAGCTTGGTCTGAAAAGCTCTCATGGGAATATCTGTTGTCAGAAGTATACGAAGAGGAATCATCAAATTATGAAAGATCTGAACGTCAAGCTGCCCAAAGGGTTAAAGAATTGTGGGCACGCTTAATCATTGATGATAAATTGTAGTACTGATGGGGAGACCCTCCATTTTTTCCTTTTTGGAGGGGCCCAGGATGTCTTGAATATATTTCAAGACAGTTTATTTCTACGTACATTATGTAAGTGTTAGTTTGCATATAGTTTCGTTTATTGTAACGTAAGTGCATAAATGTATACTTTTAGACTTCGCATGTATACTTATTAAGTTCTATCATGCATACACGTATATTCGTATGTATAATGTGTAGTTTATTAGGGAGGCTGGCCGTAGAAGACGTGGAGAAAGGAATGTAGGTCACTAATGGATTTCAGCCATTAACCTTTCACCTCCTTGATAACGCTTATTGCATCGCCTCGTTGAACAAAGAACTGTTGTAAGCAAGTCATAACTCAACTTAAGTCCTAGTATCAAGAACCCCTATAAAAATGAGGGAAGTCTGTGCAACAGGCGCGAAAGGGTTAGTTGTCCTCGTGAGACGTTACGAGACACTCAAGTAGAGGAACGTGATAGAGATCCGTGGATCAGAAGATACGTTTTTGATTCGGAGTCCCGTGATTGCTGACGACATCAGGGTTATCCGGACAGATAAGTACAGAGTTATTATATTTCTAACAATATTTATAACTACGTGTGAGGGACAGAATGAGCTCATTTAATTGAACACTCGTAGGTAGAATGTATGTTAGAAAATGTATTATTCTGTATGAGGAAGTTTTAATTTAAGGTGAGGAGAGTTTATTTAAATATTCACATATCAGCAGTTCATAAACCCCCATATAAAATATTTGCATGTATGTTTATGCATGTAATATTAATTATATTTTATTGGTAGAGGATTTAATTTTGAGATCGTGGTAGGCCTCTACTGAAGCCGTGTCAGGATTTCCGAATTTAGGGGGTTATAAGATCGAAGGGTAAATAACACACAGGAAATCCTCCACATACACATTATACATACGAATATACGTGTATACATGATAGAACTTAATAAGTATACATGCTAAGCCTAAAAGTATACATTCATGCACTTACGTTACAATAAACGAAACTATATGCAAAATAACACTTACATAATGTACGTAGAAATAAACTGTCTTGAAATATATTCAAGACATCTATATTTCAAAACAGAGATTAAGTATTTATTGTTTACATCATGTAGCGGGAATGACATTGACCTCAACGCCACAAAATGTACAAAATATACCTCATAATAAATGGTAACAAGAGCAAAACCTCAGTTGCCTTAGTAAAGGTTATAACACAGGTTCGTAAACAAATATACTGTATACTGTACATGAGCATCAACAATGTTATTTTAGCTTTTTGTGATTAAATATTTTGTATTCAATGTCAGTAGGAAATAGATGTCCTACTGTATTCTCAGATTTATATCATAATTATGAAAAACAGAATACCTAATTTATTTAAAGACTCCCTCTCGATTATTACTTCTTTATTCTTTTCATCATCAGGAGTGTAGTGAATTCATGTAAGATCGATTTTAGTATAATAAATGATTATCATATATCAAACATGCGATCTTATTTAACTAAAAATACTTATTTAAAAAATGCTCAAAAAATACTTTTGTGCTATTTCGTAATTATTTTACTATATAAGAGTTCGACGTGTCTATGTTACACTCTTTGTCAAATTTAGCTGCGTTTCGGTTATAAAGCAACGTGCGAAGCATCAGGACTGATATATCCCTCTTCATACTCTTCGAATATTTTGAATTAAAGGTAAATATAATCTGTTTATTACTCATAGGCATTAAAAAATATTAAGTGTATGGTAAATTTATGTTTAAAAGACATCAAAAACTACCGAAGTTGAATAAGAAAGCTTTAATTGAAGTCAAAAGTGTTTCTCCTTCCCTTTTTCACTGTCTAAGATAGAATGATTTCGCTACTTTTGTCGAAAATTTAGAACGCCAAACAAGTTGGGTACATTTTTACGATTACACCCGTTTCCCTGCTGAAGTAAAATAACTGAGCAATTCATACAAATCTTTAATCAGTGTTCAATCAACCGTACCAAATCTAAATAGATTACTCGAGATGTAGTTTTGGTTATCATCAAGAAAAAGAATGCTTGGAACAGGTATCGGAAAAGGAAAACTACACTACGCTATGAAGCCTACTGCCAAGTCAGAAATGCAGCCACAATGTATACCTGAGGTCAAAAAGGCATTTGAAAAACGTAAAGCCAAGGAAGTTAAATCCAATCCACAAGCCCTTGACGGGTACATGCGCAATAAAACTGCCATAAATGACGAAATCACCACCCTTAAAAACGATGATGGAACATACACAAATGGGTTTAGAGAGACTTGTTCTCTCCTCAATAGGAAATTTCAAAGTGATTTCACTAGAGTACCTACTGGTAATTTACCTCAATTTGACTACATATTTAATGGAATTAGTCTAGAGAATATAGAATTTGGTATTCATGAAGTCAAAAGACTATTAAATGGTCTCAAGGAAAATTATGCTGCTGGAGCATGTGGTACTGCATCCAAAGTGCTTAAGAAATGCTCAAAAATTCGCTTGCCAGGCCAATATCTATAATTTTAAGAAAATCAATTGATTTCTCTGCTTCCAACAAACTGGAAACGTCTTTTAGAGATAATAATTAGGAAGAGGATGGTTGGGCATTTAGAAAGGAGTAATATTTTCACAATACATCATCATGGCTTTTGTGCCAAGAGATCCTGTCTCACAGCTCTATTAGAATACTTTGAAGCAATTTCAAGACTTTTTAGATGAAGGAATCCCAGTCGACACTTTCTACCTGGAATGTTAATATGCTTTCGTTTCTCTGCCAATTCAACGACTCCTTAAAAAGATAGAGGCAGTTGGCATTTGGGGGAAGGTTCTAGCCTGGATCAAAGGATTTCTCACAGGATGTGAACAGCGATTTGTGTTGAGAGGTGCCACCTCCGACTGGGAAGAAGTCCTAAGTGGGGTCCCACAGGGTAGTGTAACATTGACTCTTCCCTAAATCTTTTTGCTGACGATGCCAAACTCTTTCGGGCCATACAAAGCCCGACCGAAGCAGTAGCTCAGCAAAATTATTTGAATAAGTTAGAAGACTGGAGCAAGAAATGGCTCCTGAAGTTCATGAAACCAAATGCAGTACTATACTTTTTGGGCACACAAATCCCTTGAACGTGTATTCTTTAAATGACATAAATTTAAATGCTTTCTGTGAAGAGAAAGATCTTGGAGTATATGTATCTGACACCTTCAAGTTTGTTAGCCATATCTCAAAGATTGCAGCTAAAGCTAACTCCGTTGTGGGGTGCATAAGGCACTCATTTACATATATGGACAAAGACATGTTCAGGTGTATTTATAAATCCTCAATTCGTCCCCACTTGGAATACGCTGCTCAGAGTTGGTCCCATTACCTAAAAAAAAGACATTAACATCCATGAACAAGTTCAAAGAAGAGCTACTGCTGTAGTGCCAGAACTAAAAGGGCTACCTTATGAAGAAAGACTCAAGACCGTGGGTCTCACAGCACTTGAAAATCGAAGAATTAGAGGCGACCTAATTGAAGTATTCAAGATGATTCGTGAACATTTTGACATTGACTCTTCTCAGTTTTTCATGATCATCTAGGAAGGCCCAGGCACTACTACAAGAGGACAGCAATTCGAGATAGCTGTATCACATGTCCAGACAAACAAAAGGATAAACTTCTTCAGTGTCCTATCATCAAGCATTGGAAAAATCTACCAGCTGATGTTGTAAATAGTAAAAGTGTAAATGCCTATAAATCAAACTACAACAAGTTTATCTTACAAAATTTGAGCCCTAGCGTGCATGAGTTTTTACTCCCTAGTTCCTTGTATCTCTGTTCGGTAAGATATGTAAATAATTTGACCATTAAACCGTCGGAAATTAATCCTAACCAAATATATCTTATCCTAACCAAAAATTAGTATTTTGCGAATTTTTTGAAGTTGAGTTTCATGCAAAACCCATCAGAAATCATGAAAGACATAGATTTCACCTTTCTCCAAGAACTACCTTTAAAGTAGATCGAATTGCTTCATGGAGATACAAGGGCAGGTTCTGTTTCCTCCTCTGTCCCTTCCCCTGCAAAGCGGTTTCTGGTTAAAAAACCTCTCGGAAGTAACTTCAACATAGCTGCCATTATGCAGTATTAATGGCTCAGAAGACATGTCCAGACTCTCCAGTACAGTTCTTTGGTCCCACATATGACTTAAATAATGGTTAACAAAATGAAAACAATTTTCCACGCATGCTCATCAACCCTACTGACCCAATATGCATGATTTTCCACACTTACTTCACCATGATTGGCCTGTTATCTGCCGGTCAGCATAGCATGTAAGTATGTACGAACACCTAATGAGAGACAGCAGGAAGAACTCGGCCAGAGATTTAAAAAAAAAAAAAGTACAAGAAAAATAAATACTGTATATCCAAAATTAGTCATTCACGATGATTTGTGTGTATAGGAAGATTTGTCTAACAAAATCGATACCCACTTAAGCGGTATGAAATAGCTAGGATTGAGATGGTTCTCATTGTTAAAAAATATCCAAAACTGTACAAAATGTGAAATACCATATGTCTTTAGGCCTCAAGAAGTCTAACAACACATTAACCCAAATGATTTGAATTTATCCAAGCTCTTGTAATTCATTACGATAATGTTTTGGAGTCTTGGCCCCCTACCTGTGTTATTCTACATTATTTCCACAAAATACAGAGTGCATATTCTTACGATATATGTCAGTCAGATAGAATAGGCATTACAATTCTTGGAATAGTTTTTCAAAAATATAAGAGTGGATGTAATTTTTTTTTCTATAATGTAGATATATACAGTATAGACATTTATTATATACATGTATATAAGAATGAAGTCAATATTTTTTTAAACTAGAATATCATATCCATTCAGATATAGATTTTATACTGACTGATTCAGTCAAACAAATATATGTTCTCAGTTTCATTTTGACTGCAGTAATGTAACTATTTATGTCATCTGACAGACAGGTCTGTGTTGCTAATTTTTGCTCTTTTTCTTGAAATTACGAGTTTTTGTAGTTGCTGAGTGTGTCTTTTAACAGAACTGTTAACATTGTTAATTTTCAATACCCTTATATTATAAGACTCTCATTACCTTATACATTAACATCTCTACAACATATTCAATTTGATCTTGTACCATGAGCCTGTTTAGTTTTGTAATACAGTAATTGATTTTGTACGGTCAGACTTTTAGCCATAACCAACATTGAAATTTTTTTGCATAATTGTTAATACCTTGGACCTGCACAATAGACTTTTATTACAGCCACCCCAGATCACTGAACAATGTGATATGTAGCTAAAATATAGAGCTTCCACTATTATTTCACTATTGTGATTGTCTATTAAAGTTTTATTTTGAATTAAGATAACTGACTGTTAAGAAATAGTCACTATATCACAACAGAAGGAATTGAACTAATATGAGATCTCATTTTGAATGTTATGTCTCAGGGTATGTAGCCAAAATAGGCTTTTGATACAATAAATAGGAATAGTGTTTTCGTTTGATTTTTTACACCTTGTACAGTTGTTTATTATGCTCTCAGCTGTGGATTTTATCTCTTAAGTATAATTTTTGAAATAAGAAACTAGGCATTATCTGCAAAACGGACAACACGTTGTTCTGAGCAACAATTTGTAAACTGTTTATCTACTGAAATTTAAAGGACTGAGTACTGAGCCTTGAGTGATGCTAAACTCAACAGGGAGCACTGACAATATGTGATTTCTATTTTTAACGACTGCATGCAATTAGTCATATAGTTATTAAACCGGAAAATCATCGATATATAAAGCTTTTATTTTCATTAGTTCTATACAATAGAGAGGGAAAGGTATTGTACTGTGGCCACTGTGTAGTGAAGAGTTCTTGGTATGATCAAGGCATCAGGTGTGTTGATATAATATATACTAAATATCCATGTCTCATAAGTAAATGAGTTAATTGACATTATAAAAAAATAATGCCTTACCTAAGAATGTACATTTTATAGTCTTTATGACCAGCTTATTTGAAAAAAACTAGCTCATTACTTAAAGAATATGTTTTACAGATGATCATCCCAATCCGTTGTTTCACATGCGGCAAAGTCATTGGCAACAAATGGGAGAGCTACTTGGGTCTTTTATCTGCGGAATACACTGAAGGGTATGTGAAAGTATTTGAGTTTTCATATTTGTCAAGTATAACCTTTCCTTTGTAAAATAGGCAAACATAATGTAGATAGAACTCATATGTATGCTTATTTTCTACAGGATGTTTTGGTGAAGTTATTTTTATATTTTTATATTTAATTTTGTAGCTGTGTCCTGTGTCACCATTATAAAGCAGGGCTACTCAATTGACGACCTGTTGTTCAATTCCAGCTTTTGAGTTGTTTATCATCGGCCCATTGATACACACAGAAGAAATATAATTAATGAATGACATTTATTTATTTACGTGTTTAAGTTCTTACCGAATTTTACTTAAACATATTTTTATTAGACCAGTCGTATTAAATTGTTGAATGAAACATGTGATCAAATGTACTTACCTGAATGAAATATACAGTTACTTGCACTGTCAAGTACAAAACTACATGAATTGTGCATATGGCCCTTCCCTCAATTTCATATTTATTATCTGGCCCTATTCCTAAGGTAGCTAAATAGCTCTGATTTAAAGTGTGATGTATGAAATTTTGTTGCAATATGATTTTGGTAGGTCAGTATTTTAGGTTTAATAGATGGACATTTTAATCTTTAATCCTTAGTGTATAGCCTTACACTTTTCCTCTTTTAGTTTCAGCTTATAATTTTGAGCTTTTTCACTGGTTTAGTGTTGCAAGTATGAACAAATAGTGTCTTAGTAAATTAACTTTGTATACTAAATTAAACACTTCTTTGAAGTGCTTTATATTTTTCTTATAAAAACTGTATTGATATTTCCCCTTATATTACTGCCTGATTCTTTAAATGTTTATCTGTATACCAATGCTGTAATCCCCTTTGTAAGGGAAGTGACTAAGTCATTACACACCTCCATACTAGGGTTCTAGCTAGTTTATTCCTGCCAGAACCCTCTCATATGCTTTAGTTCATGAGGATTCTTAGTTCCATTTAGCCCATTATTGCAACATGCAGAGGAACACGCTAGTAGTATTCTTTATTCCTTGCCCCAAGAGAAAACAAGAAAATGCAAAGCAGGAGAGAAAGGGGGGAAAATGTAATGGGATGAAGACGACGCTAATATGAAGTAGAGCTTTATTAGTGTCTCGCATAGAAATATTTATGATTTTGTCTTGTATTTTTCCCAGTGATGCCTTGGATGCTTTGGGTTTGAAAAGATATTGTTGTCGCAGAATGTTATTAGGCCATGTTGATCTCATTGAAAAACTGCTTAACTACGCGCCATTGGAAAAATAAGAGAGGTATACGACTTTAGAGTTCTTTATACTTTTATTTTCCAGTATCTGTGATAAGCAAATAGAATTCAGTAAAGTGCAAGTTATAAATTTCGACTACTATATTCTACTGATTAATAATATCTTGTCAGATGAATACTGCTAAATGGCAAGGTTATTGATTTCTAGCAGAATACCATAGCTGTTAAAGTTAGCAGGGTGCTCACAACTGAATAAGAATAACAATTAACACTTAATCTATACAACTTAATATTGAAATGTCAAATGCTTTTTGGTTCTGAATGATTCCATGTCAAGATATACATTTAATAATAGCTATTTGTTAATTGTATTTTTTTAATGAGTGATACCAGGATGGGCAAAGAATATTGCCCTCATCAAGCCTTGGCACCATAAAAATATTGAGAAGAATAAAAAGTAGCAGGTTAAGGATAAGGCTGAAATTAGAGGATGATGATAATAAGAAAAGGACAGGCTGAAAAAATTGTAGAGAAATGAAGTGCTAGAGATATGGCAGAATTAGATTTTTAATTATTTTGATGATTAAAAATTTCAGCATGTGCTGCATTTATCATAACATACCTTGCAAATATAAACTGTTTATTCAAATGTACACCATGTAGAATACGAGAGCCGTTATGCATACTTTACGCCACAAAATTGCAGTATTTGTCTTCTTTCTGCAGGTAACTTTGTCCAGGACCGTGGCAGTTAAACTTGGATTCCTTTTTTGTTATTGGTAGATTTATTCATTTTGTCATTCTTCATATTGTTCATCTTCTTCATTATACAAATGTCATTTAAGCACCAATAAAAGTAGTTCTTATAAGCTGTACTGGCTTTTCTAAATCCTTACATAAAAATCGTACTCCTTACACGCGTTGGTATGTAAACACTTTTCTTATTCAGATTCATTAGGTGTACCATTCCCAGATTCAATTACAAGATTGTAATTACCTATCACTGAATATTCTCTGTCAAGTTGTATCATTCACTTAGGTAAGTTACAAAAGGGATTATAATTATTGCTGGATTGCAAGAAAATGAGTCACTCACTCCTCATTCTAGCTCACTGCTTGAATTCCATCATTGCCCAGAAGAGTAGTAGCATGACTTTTGTGGGGCACTCTTTTAATTATTATGGTTCGTACGCACCATTGTGTGTGAAGATTTTGAAGCGCGCTTAAGTTCCGTATTACACTGCAGTTCATATGAAGGCAATGTGGGTGTTATCTCTCTTACTTTTTAACCCGTTTGCCTGTGAGCTATCTGTTAGCACTAACAAATGTATATTTTATGGAAGTACAGTATTATCTGTTCCAATTGTGTCCAGAAGAAGCTATTAAAGGAATGAAATGAAACATGGACAAGCATCGGAATTTAAAGCCTTTTATTACTTTGGAAGTATCTCTAGTTAGAGAAATGGTACCTTGTCAAAAATGTTTAGTTTTAGGAAAAATCTTTTTGGTGGATATGTACACCTTTAAATCGTTTAAGCAATGGAATAGAAGCATGTTTAAAATCTACCAATTTTACAAGCTATACATTCTTTAATTCGCATTTCTCCAAGTCTTTAGAAAATTATCTAAAATTTCCTTAATCATCTACTGCAGGTACCACACCAACTCACTGAATGCTCTTAGGTATACATTTATGTGAATAATACATAGCATTCATCAATATTAATGAAACTGTTCCTTTTCGTTGGACCAGGTCAAAAGCATGTCTATGGTACCAAGACTAAATACTCGCACTATAAAATTTTAGATGTTCAGTAAATTACCATAAAGCAAGTAATTTGTTTAAATATATATAAATACACACGACACATATATACAAATGCATGTACAAAACTTTGATATCAATACAATTATCCAATATCAGTAAAAGTAATAAAAAAAAAATGCCTTTTTGGTTAAATAACAGGATGCTTTATTTAAACACGCACAAAAACGCCCAGAAATGAAACCATATTTCCTCATACCTGAAAATATAACTTCAGTTTGTGAGATTCTCTTTAATATAAAGGTTTTCTCAGTAGTTGCCAGTGTCTCCTAAAATAAAAGGCACTTTGAGGGTATGCAAGAACATACAGTTCGTCAGCAGTAACTCTCTGATGCACTTGGTATAGATTTACTCTTGTATACAAGATGGAAATATATGTTCACATTGGTAGTCAGCTTAACTATCTACGTGAAATAGGAGTAAATACCCAATTTGTATTAGAGTCAGAAAAAGTATGCTGCCCTCTCCCCCATTTACTGTAACACTAGCGACAATGTCCCATTCTGTCTCACCATACCAATACATCTTAGAAGGAGAGAGTGTGGGTGTTGACCATCTGAATGGAGACTCGGGGGGGGATAAGATATGGTTTGCCTCCCTAATAAAATCTTTTCTCTGTTTCTCCATGCATTCCATTCTGAGTACTACATCAGTAAAATATAGGAAGGGCGGACTGGACACATTTTCTTTTACACAATATTCCCCTCACAGAGATGCGTGACCTGTAATGCATAACAAACTATGAAGGGCATATATGTGTCTGATACTCTGAGCTTGTGTAACATTGAAGTAGACTCTCAAGGTACATTATAGATGGTACCTATAAACAACATAAGTAACATTGTGGCAAAAGAGGGCAACAATACTCACTTGTAATACTTATATGTGAGATCACACACATATATGTGAATAAGGTTTAGTGGCTGAGGAAAATGGCAATTCACTCAATAACTGCTATATATAGAAAGGCCACCTGCAACAATGCAAAATAAAATATATACTGTATGTATATTTATATATTAATAAGGCATCGAGATTGGAGAGAGGCTTTCCACTAAATGTTATGAAATATGCACACAAATCATGCAAAACATTACATGGCTTTTATTTATCACCACAAAACGGCTTTATTTATTAACATGAATATCCTTAAATTTCCACAAACTAAACCTATAAGATGATCATTCCATAGTGTTGCTCACATGTATTTTGCCATAAATGAATGATACGGCAGTAGCAATTTTCTTCTAGATTCAAAGATAAGAAATAATACATTTATTGTATTGAGAGGCAATAACTAAAGTTCACTGTGAATTGAGTGTACAGGGAACCATCCATTAGGTGCCATATGAAACTATTTCTTTGACGTCAGCTAATTTGCAGATTTTGCAGGGCAAGGTGAGGTCTGGAACATTGTTTGGCCTGAGTCTTGTAGGGGAATATCTTGGAGGTGCAAATCTTCAACTCTCAAAGTAACAAAAATAAACAGTTCCCAAGGATTCCGGGGACATTTTATACACATACGGATAGAAATTGGAAGCTACCCATTACCACCATCAAATTTCTAGATTCTTGCTGGCTTTCAGCTAGTCATGTTGTTTAGAATCTGGGAGGCTTTCGGTGATTTTGGAAAAATCATATTTTAATATCACATATACAAAGTCCTTGACTGGTAGGAATCATGAATATCTTTGGTGAAGGTTGTTTTCTCTCCCCCCAAAATAACCCATGAATTGTCTAATTAAGTGGCTGTCTGACTGTCACTGCTGAATAGTGCTTCTAGAATCCATTGGATATAATTGAGAATGCAATAATTTAAACAGAATGGTAGGAACTGGACGAAGAACTCTACTATTTGAAAGCCCAAATTGAAAAATATTTGCTAATGGGTTATGCCAGGATGTGTTGCTGGTGGTCCAGGAGTCTTTGAGAAGATCAGTCTCGTGTTTTCTCTTAATATGTAATTTGCTTCAGGGAATGCACATGGTGTGTCGAGACTTTGAGGATATCAAGGGATTTTCCGTGTTCATCAAAACTTTTGGTATTAGCTGTAGCAACCATTCTAGGCTGAATGGGATATGATCCTATGGAAGCAAGCTAGCTCGACAATTTTTACATGTTCCAAGCACAGGAAGAGCTACAGATAAGAAAAAAACGAGCAATTGTTGCTCTCCTCAACCTTTTCTCCATGCTCCTCTACCAAGTTTCCAGATAAAGTAAATGAGGGAGCAAAGTAGCTGAATTCGGTGCTGTTCCAAAGCCATTTTTTATGATACCATATCCTAATAAATTCAGCAGTGTACCATAAGTAAACAAAGAGGAGGTATCAGTGTTTCGTCATACCAAGGAAAAACAATATTCAGGGAGGTAAAGATTGATAGCCCATCACTCTCCTCTCCCATTCAGTTGGCTTTTACAAGAAACGGAATAAAGGTACAGAATACTTTTTATATTACCATCAGGGATCCAGATGCAATAGACATTTGGTAAACCACCAATTATGAATAAAATAAAAGTATGCACCTTTAAAGTATTAAGTAATTAAGTTATGCATGTGGCAATCATGCAAACATTTCCTACCAAACAATGATGAGGTGTAACTTCATGTTGTTAATGCATTTTTCAAAACGGTGAGAATTTCATCTGCAAAGTAATGAGCTGTTCGATGGGACACGAACTGACCCTGATTAGAGAGAGAAAATTTTAGATGGTTCCCACTGAGATTCAAGGATATAGTATTAGCAATGAAAAAATTAGAGAGAGATGAAAACTTTTGGAGTGATAGAACTTCCAAGTGCTCCCCCTGCCTGGAGAACCTCGAGATATCACTCTTTATGTTGATAATACCTAATGTAGCACTTGGGTGGCAAATAGATGAAAAATTTTCTTCTGTCTCTTCAACATCTCTTCCATTTGGAATTTTTTGAGAACATGGTGTAGACACTGAGCACATTACTCCATACCTTTGATTTACAAGTTGCACTCTTTCCCAAAATTTTGAATATGCATCGCCGGATTTAGTCACTAAGCAAACTGTTTCAGGCACACAACAACTGGGTTTTCTAACTTCTTCCTCTGTACTCTCTTGGTCATTATCACGATCTTGCCATTCATAATCAGTCAGGTCTTCAAAATTTTGATGCACAGAGATGTTGTAACCAATTTTCATACCCTGATATTCATCATAATTTCTACGTTTCACGAGAAAATTAGCAGCAGCTACATTCATACACATCACAAAAGCACTAACATATGTTACCTGCTCCTGTTTACACCTATTAACAAAATTCTTTGTGTAAAAAGTTTCAAGTACTCTTTCAATATAGGGGCTATTTCTATCAATTGCATTTGGATTATTGTTGTTAAAGATCTTTCTCTGATTTATATCTGGACAATCTTCAAAAGCAGTAAATGCATTTTCTATAGCAGAAAGTTGGTTTTTAATAATTCCTTTAATGTCCCTGCTTCCTTGATCTTTGAGTGTATCTGTGATATTTACCGACTTCTGTATATGACTGTTGTTACTTATCAACTTTGAGACACATTCGTCTCTGATATCATTGCAAGAGGTATTATTAAGAACTAAGGCTGTATCACAAGATTGAACACTAACATAATTATCACAATGATCACTACTTTCATCTGACACACTTTTATCAGTATCATTTTCATTACTGGTTATATCTGTATCACATTCCGCACCCTTTTCAACATTTAATGTTTTTTCATTATTACTTCTTTGGATTTCACAATTAAGTTCCTTAATAAAATTATCACAGACAAGCTGAGCTGTAGCCTCATTAGCCAGAGGAAGTGGAATACTATATATCAAATGGTAGAAAGTCCTTTTCTCATTTTCATTAATGGAATCAGGTGGCATATTGGAAGTGCTTGGAACTACAATATCAGATTGCCCATCAAGTAAAGAAGACTTTTCTGAACTTAATGTTCCAGTACTGCTAGAAGTATCAAAATCACCATTAGAGGTTTCTGGATGTGAGTGAGAAAGTCTGCCAATTACCCTGGAGTCTGTAACATTTAGTATTATTTCATCTCTCTTGCATGCAGATGAGGTGGGCTTTGTGAGCAGTGGTACACCAGAACCAGATTTTAAACGTGTAACAGCAGAGCTTTCTTGTGAATCAACAGCTAAAGTTCGACATTGAGAACAAGGTCTAGCTTCCATTAGCCTAAAAGTGCTCAAGCAACTATTGTCTGTATAACAGAACTGCGACTGGGTATTGTTAATAATATTCCATACACTCTCCTCATCATCAACAACCTGAAAAATTCAAAGAATTTTAATAAATTTTGGTTACATTTACCTTTTAACTTTATTGTATTACTATAGCTTCCTTAAATGTCCAAAAACACTAATCTCCAACAGCTGTTGACACAAAGATATACAGTTACAAATTCAGATGTAACAAAAACTATAAATAAAGGGACAAACCAGAGACACAAATTAGTGACTTTATGAAGCCAATATTTTCTATTCGTACACTAATTAACATATTAAAGGTTGCTGTTTACATGAGAAAGGGTAAAAATGCTGAAAAAAATAATTAAATTACCTGATAATCAATATGATCTTCAGGATAAAGGCAAACCCAACTATCCTTCCTCTGTTTCCTTAAACCAATTCCTATCCAAGGCAGCAATCTGAAAGTAAAAAATATATTAATATTTGTTTTTTTTTATAAAAAATTTTGATATATGATCTCAAGGGTCAACTTGCTTGGGAATATCAATAGTGAATGATTTGTGCATACATACTAGTTTTAACATATAAGGGAACATAATTGCTTTCTCTATGCCCATAAAGTTTATAGTGAATCAAAAGTAAGCGTATATATTAATATTCTGTAAGTGAATATTACCTTCGAAGTTGTTTTAGGGCTGTATATATCTTTTCTGTAGGAAGCGGAGTTGAAGTTTTGAAGTTCAAACAGTAATACTGTGGAGTGAGGACTTCACGGAAGTTTACATTGGATATTAGCTTTAGAAGCAAGATAAAGTTTTTATCATCTGAATATGATTCTTGCCAATCCACATCACTGTCATGATCGTCATCATCTTCATTTATTACATTTCTCCGGTTTTCATCACTCTGACAAGTAGTGTCAACATTACTATTACGTGTTTTGGAATGATTAGCGTCATCATCGATATCTGAGGTAGTGGAGCCTTCCACTTCAACCTGAAGCACATCTCTCTCAATATTTCCATTCTCTCTCTTTTCTTCTTCATCTGTGCTATAGGAATAGGTACTTAACAATTCTTCAATAGCTGAGTGAGAACTAAACAAGTCTTCAATTACTATCTCGTCATCTGTTTCAGTCACATGGCTCTCACTCTCATGCTTCTTTATATTGGTTTCCTCCAAGCAACTTCCTGGACTGATGATTTTAATGTCATATGCTTCAATTGGAGGTATGTTGTCTTCTCTCCTTCCTACATCATCATGATTTATTTGCACACTTGAAACTGTAATATCGCTGGCATTAGCTACAGAAAAAGAGGTGGACATCTTTTTTATTTCAGTACTGGCATTTGAGTTTTGACTACTGTTGAGGGCTTCCTCTTGAAATGCTTCCTTATCAAATGCCATCTCTGGATCAGCTGTTGATATAACAATTGTAGTAGGTTCTTCTGTACATATGGGCAAACTAGCAGCTTTTATTACTACTGTCAACCATGTTGCTATGATCTGCCAAACCCAGTCGAGGAGATCTTTTAAGTAAGATGTCATCTCTTGGAATACCAGTTATGAAAGCCGAACATCTGTACAAGAAATAAAATTCAAATTACATTATTACATATAAGATACAATACTCTTGTAATATTAACACATACAGTATTGATTATATTTAGTGCAACTTGGTAAAAATGTTCAAACTCTCAAGATTAGTTTACATAAAAAAGTCCTACACATACAATGCATTATTTACATCTTGAAATTGACATATGATTGTTTAATATCAGTCTCCCTGTTTCTTACAGAGTTTAGTTGGAACAGATTGGAGATTTAAATATAGAAATAAGATACTATATTTTCAACACAGAACGGCTTACAACCATAGTTCTCCTTACATCATTTCGACTTACATTGTTTTTACAGTTGTTTTCATTAAAAATATAAGGGAAAAATAATATTTGACTAACATCAGTTTATACACCCTAATATTGCATAGATCAGCGAATAACATGAAATACCCATAGAAATAAAAAAAAAGTGCTTAGAAACCATAAAAGTGCAGTGTCACTTAAATGTTAAAATATATAAAATAATGCATAAAATTACTTAAAAGTTATAAAATTTTCATAATAGTGTATACAGTACATACTGTACACTTATTTACATGATGTAGTCTCATCCTATTCTTCAATGTTCCCCCTCTGGCCCATGAAGCAGATCAAAATTATCCATCTCTTATATTTTTTCTTTACATTAGCATCAGTTAACATGCATACAGTAAATTATTAAAAAGACAGTAAACATGTTGAACTATCAAACGACATTTTGTGTTAGCGATGTAATGGGATTGCTTACAAGGGGTCTAGGTTGCTTTTAAATCCTTTATTCGCCTGGAGTCATAGAGTCCCAGAACAAATTAATGACGTACGAAAAAGTATGATTGTAATGAAATCATCATTAATGTTTTGGCATGATTTTATTTTCAAGTACTTCTAATTAATATCACAAAATCTAAATTTTTCACGAAAAGAATGTTCTGATGCAAAATAGATTTAATATCTTAAGAAATTAAAATTATTTAAAACTGAAGAATAAAAGCAATACATATGCCAAGGTAACAACTGCTTTTGTGCTAATTTCACTAATAGGGTTGTAAAATTAACTACAAAAGTATAAAACTTTGAGTTACGAGACATTCAGTATAGAACATAGTGCTTTTAACGATTAAGAAATAATCTGAAATGCTAACTGCAAAATATGTTAACAGATTTCAAAATATGACATAATTATAATTATTATTATTATTTTTTAATTAAGTCACCGAAGGAAAAAGCCAGTTAAACTTTGTGACAATTATGAGGAGATGTTTGGCACCAGGAAGGTTATCCAGGCATAAAACTTTGAGCCATATCTATACATTAGCCTCCAATAGGCAAGTGGGAAACAATAACCTCATATCAGCATGTGAAAAGCCACAGATAAATAGGGATGTTTGTAGAGTGGGTACAACTATTTACCTGTTACGAGTTGGGAATGCCTGACCAAAATACATGAGAGGAATTATAATGTTAAAACTCTGGCAAGTATATATAGAATGACCCCAACATACTCTATCCCTTCAATTCAGGGGATGTTGGACTTGCCAACTCAGTGACGTTTGGATGTTTGTAAGCTTGTGATTTAATAAAACAATGGATTATTATTGACATGTCATTCGTGTTCCTTTGAAAGTACAACTTTTAATAACAGTCTTTTGTCTCTGCATATTATCTATAAATATAATCTATTATTATTATTACTATTATTTATAATAATAATAATAATAATTATTATTATTATAGGATAATATAATAGTAGTAGTAATAGTAGAAGTAGTAGTAGTAATAGCTGCACCTGGTACAGTGCCTGTAAAATATACAGTGCATGACAATTCTTGTATCTATATGTAATTAGTATTTGGTTCCAGAAACGGTTTGCTATTGATAGAGCTGTTTTTATTTATACTTTTGAGCTGACGAGGCTCTTCCTCTTAAAAAGGATAAACACAACCGCTTAAACATTCTTTACTTGTCAATAACAGTAAGCAAAACATTTACGTATTAGCCACGATTCTATTCTCTCTCAACCAGCTCAGTTCATTCCCCATGAAAGATTATATAATACGAAAATTACATAATATAATCAATGAAATTTGTTTGATAGTTTTAAGGGCATCAGCTATGTAAAGCAAACGTGCAACGTACGAATATTGCATCGTTTGCTAAACTTAATTCAACTCAAGCTCAAAAAAAGAGTGCTCTAAAGAAGGAAGCAACAACAACGTCAATAATAATAATAATAATAATAATGTCTCTATAAAAGAGCCATATTCCCCCATAAAAGGGGTGGCTGAGTCAAAGCAAAATACTACAACCACTACTACTACTAATAATAATAATTTCTGTCTCAAGGTTTTTCACCCAGCGGCCAGCATTATATTAACGTGGTGTAATATTTCTTTACCAGCGTCACTAGTTCCTGAATATTTCTCCGAAAAACAAGAAATGTACACCGCAATCATTAATAGCTAGCTAGCTCTCTCTCTCTCTCTCTCTCTTGGGATAAATATTCAAATCGTACCACAGAGAAGTAAGCATTTTCACCTAGCAACACTGTCCTTAAGTTTTGCAACATGCGCTTAAAAGTCAATCATCAAACATCCAAGAACGATAATATATATATATATATATATATATATATATATATATATATATATATATATATATATATATATATATATATATATATATATATATATATATATATATTCTTTTTACATCCAACTGCAATATGGCATAATGGCGTTGGCAAGCCAAGCGCTGACGTTAATTACCAAATTCTTCTACAATTTTTACAAGATTGATGTTATATTACTATGCGAAAGAGGGAGTGGGTTATTACATATAACACTGGCTCGAGTCTTTGATGCATTCGATGATATTTGTGAACTATGACATGGAATGAAGGTTTTTTGTTGTTGTTGTTGTTGTTGTTGTGACACTAGACTGGAAAAAAAAATTCTGCCCTCATCAGGCCTGGGCACGAAGAAAGAATAAAGTAAAGAGAGAGTTGGGGAGTGTTGTGACTTGTCAAATGTAAGGGGATAATAAAATGTTTAACCAATACCCGGTAATATTCGGTGTTGATGTAGGTATTTATAAATATCCCCAGATCTTATGTCTGTTATGATATATATATATATATATATATATATATATATATATATATATATATATATATATATATATATATATATATATATATATATATATATATATATATATATATATATATATATATATATGAAAACTTTTTCCTTACGATAAAAAAAAATACATATAAGGAAATTAGAAACAGGATACAAATATTGATAGCAAGCAAAATAAACCGTAATATGTGAAACAACAGAGTATTTTAAGAAGGCGTTGTCTTCAGGGTATTCTTGACCATTTTTGTCCTACACATATTGTAAAACACATGGATAACGCCATTTATGATCTTCTTTTGCAAAATATCATTTGCAGGTGCTCAGCGTGAATATGTACTGCAATAAATTACGATATATTTATTGGTTGCCATACCCACACAATTCCTAAACGAATACTTTCTATATGAAACCTCAACTTCACAACGGCTGAATGTCATGTTATTATTCAAAAAATTGTACAGAACACTCACCAGTACGAGATGGGAAAAAGCACCTAAAACCACGACGCAATAGCTTTGAAAAAATAGAGAACCAGGTGAACGAACAACCCTTGAAAGCTTGCCAACACAAGAGCAGTGAAGGAACCCGTCGCTCCTCGGAGTCGCTATACACTACTACCAGGCAAGTGTGTTGGTGGAGCGAGGTAAACACGAGCGGTTGAGTATTAATGGTGAAATGACAGCGATTGACGGTGGTGGTTGAAATATGCTCAGCAGTCGCCAAAGCTCACCACATGATGCAATATTGACAATAATGCATATTTCCTTTAATAAGACACATCACCATACGACAAATATTTTTTTTTACCACTTTAAACTTCGATTAATATAGAGATCTGATGTTTATCAACTGACCTACATTAATTAAATTTTATTGCAGAATGGTTACTGTCAGGTTAATAGATTACTCTCTTGTAACTATTGACACTTCATTCACAATATTTCTATGTTGACGCAAAACTTGGGATTCTAATGCTGGGTATAGGAGAGTTCAGGCTCCTACACGGTTATTACACAATGATGCAATATACCACTTTTATCTTCCCAATTAGTATGCATAGAAATATATTCACGTTTAATATACAACTGGGTATGTTCGTGAATTTTACGACAAAGAAAATATTTGAAGAGAATATGCCCTCAATGCTCAATTACAAAAAGAAAAGGATGCACCTCACTGACTCATTGTCAGCAGAGAGAGAGAGAGAGAGAGAGAGAGAGAGAGAGTTAAAATGATGAAACGAAGAGGGAAAATGCCAGAGGATGCAGAAAACGAGTCTAAAACAACTAATCGGCTAACTCATGAAAAAGCCTGAATATCCATCCAGTAGGACACATCCATAAGATCATAAGACAAAATAAAATCTTAAAAATTGGGGAATTCGCCACCATACTCTGAAGACAAGCAAGATATATATATATATATATATATATATATATATATATATATATATATATATATATATATATATATATATATATATATATATATATATATATATATATATATATATATAAATAGAGAGAGAGAGAGAGAGAGAGAGAGTCATATGTACTCAAATGAAATCTGGTAAAGAACATATTATCACTAATATTGCGCAATGTTTACAGCAGAGTGCCAAGGACCACGTTTTACGAAAAATCTACGGATTCCAACCATTCCAGTGTGTATTCAACTACTGTACTTGTAAGAAATCTATCTCCTATGTATATAACTCCCATCTTGTCAATTTCACTTTTTTTTTTACTCATTAATACTTACCATATCTAGCCTTAATACTGTGTATGCATTCAGCATTTTCCATTTGCTCTCTTAGCGAATTTTAATAATCAGTTTTATACACTATTAAAAGAGTACTCCCGAACATCCTGAAAAAAAAGTTTTATGAAGTCTCAAACTATGATCTCACATCTAGAGCAAAACGCATCATAGAATCGCCCCTCAACCACTTTGTCAAAACCATGAAGTTCTCCCACATTTTTGTATCTTCGATTATTGATGGAAATAAAGTATTATTATTATTATTATTATATCATAACAGTGATTTCATATCTCTATCTCCAGCTTCGTGGTATGTTTTGGACTTTCTCCAGATTATTTATAAGCTTTTTCATGCGCGGATTCCACACACACACACACACACACACACAAATATATATATATATATATATATATATATATATATATATATATATATATATATATATATATATATATATATATATATATATATATATATATATATATATATATATATATATATATATATATATATATATATATATATTTGTACTCACCTAAGTCACAGAAAATAATTTTCGTAAAAAAAAAAAAAAAATATATATATATATATATATATATATATATATATATATATATATATATATATATATATATATATATATATATATATATATATATATATATATATATATATATTTGTACTCACCTAAGTCACAGAAAATAATTTTCGTAAAAAAAAAAAAAAAATAATATATATATATATATATATATATATATATATATATATATATATATATATATATATATATATATATATATATATATATATATATATATATATATATATATATATATATATATACTGTATATGTATATATATATATATATATATATATATATATATATATATATATATATATATATATATATATATATATATATATATATATATATACTGTATATGTATATATATATAATATATATATATATATATATATATATATATATATATATATATATATATATATATATATATATATATATATATATATATATATGCAAATGTTGTAACGCCATTTGTAATAAAGGTGGATAAGGCAAGGCATACAGTATATCCATTCACCATAAGACCAAAACACCCCTTCCTTGACATCTAAGCATCTTGAGGAAGAATTGCCACAATTCCCAGCTCCTCCATTAGCAACACACAAAATGTGTCAAACAGGTGTAAGCAGGACACAGATCATCTGCCAAGGGGCCTAACAGCCATTACGAGTTTATCCCTACAGTTATGTCGTTACAGGCTACAGCATGGAGGTGTGGGAAAATCCTTTGTGCTCTGTCGCCCATTCATACTTTATCTTCATCCATTCTTACCTATTACAAATATTCTTCTCTGCTCCCCTGACCAACCACGTACATCCAATACTCTTTAGAACAGTAGTTCCTGACTTTTTTTTTTTTTACCTAAGACCGTTATATTAAAGAGGAAATATTCTTATACACTGCACATACCTCTTCCCAACCTGTTGTATATTCTAAATCATGCCTAATTCGCAATACTGTATTACAACTTAAACTAATAGTTTTAATTATGAATATGCAATTTTATGTAAAAACAGCACGGTAGTTTATAGCATTGTAAAGCATAAAGCAATAAGGTATACAAAAACAATCTTTAAGCATTAAATAACACAGTAATAAATGTTTGCATGAGTGTGTTATGAGTAAAGTGTAGCTGCTGCACAAGACAAGGGTAAAAACAAAATACACATAACTACAATAATAATTTTTCCAGGAATGTAAATCATAGAACAGGTGATTTAACTCCTATCTAAAGATGGCATACTTCAATATCAAACGGTTATATGAGTGTTTGTTATGACTTTACTGATGATGCTACAGAGTAAATCAAAAGTAAATCAATACTAAACATAACTTCAATGTGAAACGCAATACAATAACATACAGTGCAACAATAAAAATACAGTACGACAATACATGCATCCTCTTTTAAACTCACTCATTTTTTCACTTATGCTCATTTGTTCATTCTCTCATACACAGATTGTGTGTGTGTGTGTGTGATTACCCAATTGTGATTACCTAATTGTGTTTACGGGAAAGAGCCCAAAGCTCGTATCTTCCCGTCTCCTGATCGCTTCCATTTTAGACTTAGTGATACTTATCATACCTGTCCTTAAAACTATGGATTGAGATAGCGTTAACTACCTCCTCGCTTAGCCAATTCCAATTATCAACTACTCTTACACTGAAAAAGTATTTCCTTACATCCTGCAAAGAAGTTTTCTTACGAAGCTTCAAACTATGACCTCTAGTTCTAGAGCCAGCCATATCGAAATATCGATCCCTATCCACTCTATCATAACCATGAAGGAATTTAAAGACTGTCACCATATCCCCCCTTACTCTTCTAGCTTCGAGTGATGGTAAGTCTAATTCCCTCAGCCTCTCATCATAACTGAGATTGCGTATTTCTGGCACCAGTTTCGTGGCATGTCTTTGAACTTTTTCAAGCTTACCTATGTGCTTTTTCAAGTGCGGATTCCAAAAGGGGGCTGCATATTCGAGTTTTGGCCTCACATAGGTTACATAAATATTTCTGAACATTTCCTTGTCCATGTGCCTGAAGGCTACCCTTACATTTGATAAGAATGCATATGCTGCCCTTACTATGCCATTTATATGTATTTCTGGAGACAAATCTGCCAGTATGTTTACTCCTAGATCTCTCTCATTTTCTGTCTCTTGAAGTTGTACTCCAGCCACCGAGTAGTCAAGCTTGGGCCTTCTTGCACTTGTACCCATTCTCATTACCTTACATTTTGAAGTATTGAATTTCATTAGCCACTTTTCTGACCACTCATGCAGATTATTTAGATCCTCCTGAAGTTCTCTACCATTGTTCTCGTTTTTTACTTTCTTCACAATCTTTGCATCATCTGCAAACATATTCATGAATGAATTTACAGACTCTGGTAGGTCATTTACATATACAAAGAACAAAAGTGGCCCTAAAACTGAACCCTGTGGAACTCCACTACTAACTCTTCTCCATTCAGACACTGAGTGTCTTACTCTAACCCTCTGTTCCCTTCCTTCTAAGTAAGTTTTTATCCATTCCAAAACATTTCCACCTATTCTAGCCATTGAGTGCAGCTTCCTAATAAGTCTCCCATGTGGAACAGTGTCAAACGCTTTCTGGAAGTCTAGCAATATGCAATATGCCCAGTCCTCTCTTTCCTGTAAGATTTGGCTTACCTCATCATAAAATTCTAATAAGTTTGTTACTGTTGATCTACCTTCTCTGAAGCCATGTTGCCTCACTGACAAAAAGTTGAAGGATTCCAAGTGAAGAGAGATATGTTTCCTTAGTAGTTTCTCCATAACTTTGCAAACTATGCTGGTCAAGGAAACTGGTCTATAGTTCAGAGCCGTATCCCTCCTTCCCTTTTTGAAGATAGGTATCACATTTGCTTGTTTCCAGCATCTTGGAATCTCCCCCGACTCCAGTGACTCCTTAAATATGATACTTAGTGCCATTGATATTGTGTTTGCGCATTTCTTAAGCACATGAGGGGATATGTCATCAGGACCTGTAGCTTTATGAACATCTAAATCCATCAGCGCTTTGCATACCTCTGTGGCTGTAAGGTTGATGTTCTCTAATACCGGCCCTTGAGCTTCTATCACTGCAATCTGAGGGGGTGGGGTATTTTCTACTGTAAATACTGACTGAAACTCCTTGTTCAATTCTTTGCAGATCTCTTCATCCGTCTCAGTGATGCTTCCATCCGCTCTCTTTAGCCTTAAAACCTGTTCTTTTACCTTCAGTATTCCTCTGATAAAGCTGTGTGTGTGTGTGTGTGTGTGTGTGTGTGTGTGTGATTACCTAATTGTGTTTACGGGAAAGAGCCCAAAGCTCGTATCTTCCCGTCTCCTCATCGGTTCCATTTTAGACTTAGTGATACTTATCGTACCTGTCCTTAAAACTATGGATTGAGACAGCATTAACTACCTCCTCGCTTAGCGAATTCCAATTATTAACTACTCTTACACTGAAAAAGTATTTCCTTACATCCTGCAAAGAAGTTTTCTTACGAAGCTTCAAACTATGACCTCTAGTTCTAGAGCCAGTCATATCGAAATATCGATCCCTATCCACTCTATCAAAACCATGAAGGAATTTAAAGACTGTCACCATATCCCCCCTTACTCTTCTAGCTTCGAGTGATGGCAAGTCTAATTCCCTCAGCCTCTCATCATAACCGAGATTGCGTATTTCTGGCACCAGTTTCGTGGCATGTCTTTGAACTTTTTCAAGCTTAGCTATGTGCTTTTTCAAGTGCGGATTCCAAAAGGGGGCTGCATATTCGAGTTTTGGCCTCACATAGGTTACATAAATATTTCTGGCGAGTTAAATTTCGTAGCCTGAGAAGAAAATGTTGAAGAAGATGGAGATTGTCCACAGTGCCAATGAGATGAAGTGATGAGACAGGTGGCACTGTAGGTAAACAATGAGACATCAGGCTAACTTGACAGGTGTGGTTCCAGAAGGTTCAACTACATTATCTTCATCTGAAGAGCGCTAGCATTTTGGAGGCTTAATGATAGTTATTTAAATGCTGACACTTGAGGAATTTTAGGAGTTGAAAGTGGCTTCATAGTTGCTGATTTCTTGGCAAAAACCATAGCTATAGAGAGTGCTTCTTTCTGTTGGCTTGTCAAATAACTGTTATAGTACTTCTGAATAACTTCGACTAGACGGGTGACACGTAGATTTTGTTCCATTGGTGAGTTGTACTCTTTGATCATATAATTTAATTCTTGGGCCTGTTTCAACAACTTATTGCTCTCCTATTGATGATTGCAGCAGTTCTTCAATGTCTTTGTCATTTAAGATTTCTCAGAAATCTTTGATAAAATCGACATTTTCTCTGATCATGTCAGAGAGGCCTTCCCCATCAACTTCTCTGGCAAGCTACAAAATTTCGTTCACTTTTTCGTCTATCAGAGTGAGGTCCTTTAAGTAACTGACCGCCTCATTGTATATCTTCTCGTAGTAAGCTCAATTCCATCTCCAATTGTGAAGTTTTTCCATAAACAAATGAGGCTGCAATCTGGGTTAGTATCAAGCCTATAAGAACTTCATAATGCCTTCATCAAGTACCTGCAGTAGTAACGTACTTGGAGTCGGGAACAGCACTTTAACGTGTTAATTCTCATATATCAGAGATTTCAGATGATCAGGAGTATTGTAAGTGATAAAAAGGACCTTGAATTACAGCCTCTTCTTCATGAATCATTTTTTCACTTCAGGTATAAAGCAGTGGTGACTCCAATCAAGTAACAAAACCACCATAACCCAAGCTTTCTTATTATAGTCATAACACAGAAAAAAAAATTTAGCTTTTGTTTTTAAGCGCCTAAATGCTCTCTCTGTATACTATGCCCGGCTTGATCATATGACGGGCTGCCACATAAGTTCCTTCCATGCCTTAAATTCTCGGGCTACATAGCATCCTTATGATTGATTGTACACATTATTTGGCATTTTGTTCCAAAAAAGGAGTTTCATGACTGCTGTAGCTTAACTCTGGAATGTTTCAGTTTCCGCAATTATTTTTTTGAGGTACGGTCGTCTCGCATCTTTTTCTCATCTGAATTTAGTCCAAACTTGCCACTGTGCATAGCATCAGGGGCAACAATTTCCTCATACAGTCCAGTCTACGTTTGCTTTGATAAAGACCTCTCCTTTATTCATGGGGGCCACGAACTTCATCCCTCCTCCCACTCTTTGGCTTATTTCCTATCCCTGGGTTTCATCTGTTAAATGTTCAATCTTAAAGTATTATGAAACTGTCAACCTCCTCAGCTATCACAATATTTAGCCTTGTTTAAGTTTCTCACCTTACCTTCTCTATTGCATTGCATTGCCATACTCTTTTTCGTCTTAAGTTTCGGCAAGTTTCTCCAACGAAAAACTAACTTCACTTCCAGGCAATGAAACTTTTCTTCCATTTAATGGCAATGTGAAGTTATTACCAAGCATCAACTTCCTTACATTCTAACTCTTTACTTCCTCTTCCATCACCCTTGCCTTTACTTTTCTAATTATGCCATCCTTGTACAAATTAAATCTTATAATGGCATGTCAACCTTTTCTCACACCACTTTCTCCACCAATGGTGCTCCTAAGGAGGTCTTACTCTTCCTTTGATAGCTTTTCATGCCATTTAGCATATCTGAATGATTTTTCACATGGACTTCTTAACAATCATGTCACATGTGTTTTCTATAATCATAACTGCTATTCAGAAACATAAATTTTTCACACCTTCCAGTCACCACTAGGTCTATAAAACCTCGACCTTGCCAGAAACCAACTTTTTATATGGGATGATGCCCTTTCAACTAGCTCACCCATATACCTTACCAGGGACAATTTTGAGACTGGACAGTATACACTGACAACAATTCATCCTGTCACCTTTCCCAATAAAAAATTGAATAAAATATGCCCTCTGCCTGTCTACTGAGACAGACAAAAAACAGCTTAAATCACTTAGTGACCAATTTCTCTTCGGGTTTTTTAATGCTGCTGTTAATATTTCTTCTGTCTTTTAATACTTGTGCACAATTTCTCCACCTTCTTCATCCATACACGTCGTCTTTCCACTTTTGTCTTTTATTTGAGCTCTTTTCTTCTCTATTTTTTTATCAGCGTTACCTCTCCACATTCAAGTCATACATATTATCAGTCCTCACCTTTACCATCCATCAAAATACTTACTCTATACATGACTGAAAGGAACTGTATTTATAAATCAATCAGCCATGTTAAATCTCTCCTCCTTCATACCATATTTTTTTCAACTTTCATCACTTCTTTTTAAAATAAAGGGGCATCTGGACAATTGTCTGAAATAAACGGTATCCTTTCTCATACGCCATTCTTATCAACTCTTATTTTTTCACACTTCATTCTCTGTATTTCTCCTTACATTCCTCCTTTGGCAAGGCTATGTGCAAGTTAACTTAGTTTATATAATGACACACCACCTTTTGCTCATTTCACCTTTAACTTTCTAAAATCCCCATTCCCTTTAAACATCAAATTAATTTTTTTTTCTTTTTCCTATTCTTTCACTCTCCATGGTGTTTCCCAATCTCCTCTGTCTCTTCCATTATTAACTCACCTCGTTTCTGCCTCCTTTTTGCTCTCGCTGACAAGGTAGTGGTCTTAGCTCTGATTTCAATATTTCATTATATACTTTCCAAACACATGATGAGAGATAATTACAACTGTAAAAATAGTAAATACTTCTAATGCCTGTGTTTATCAAAATATAATGAAATGCTAATACCACGTTACCTACAGCACCAAACTTACCAATAAAATTATGTGCATTCTCTAACAAACTTGAGAGCTATTCGATTTCTTAAGCAGCACTTTTATACAACTACTATCAATGGAGAAGTATTAAAAATAAAACAATGGTATTCTAAAATTAGTCACCTTTACAGTGTAAGAAATTGCTTCCTCGAAGCATTATACTAGAAGAAAATTACTATTACTGTATATACCATAATTAGCACAACACAAATTAGTATCCAAACCTTGGTATCAAACTTCAATCTATATTTACTCTTCAGCTTTTATCTAATTTAAAATACAGAGGATTATATAAGTTTACAGTGGAATACCCAAAAATTAGGAAAATACTATTAAACACAAAAAATTTGGTATTTATGGAAAATATATAAACCCACTTAAACATGACAGGCCAAAGTTTAAAAAATAAAAATAGCTTCAAGACAAAGATAAGTGGCATGAAAGAAATTACTACAAAGAGTTTCTTAACAGAGGTGGAGAAATGAAGGTAAATTGTTTGTGCAATGCATTAAATGTATAATGTACTTATCAAGAGCTATCAGAATATTATTGTTGTGGTTGGCTTTCCCTACGCTGCCTGGCAGAACAGCCTGGGTCACTACATTGTATGTACAATGCATTAAATGTATAATGTACTTATCAAGAGCTATCAGAATGTCATTGTTGTGGTTGGCTTTCCCTACGCTGCCTGGAAGAACAGCCTGGGTCCCCAAATTTTTACTCTGTTCCCTTCTTTTCCATCAAAACAATAAAATATTATATTTACTTAAACAATACTTAGTGGTAGTGGATAACGTCCACCCTTATGAGTTTTATGTGTTAAAATCTAGAAGGCACATCACTTTTGGTGGGGAGAAAGAATTCAGTCCACACCTTGAAAGAGAAAAATATCACACCTTCCGCGAGTTTCTCTTCTTGCAGCAAATCACCTGCTTGGGAAGGTGAAGATATTCAGGGTAAGATGGAACCCCACTCTTTTAATATTTAATGAACCATCTGACGCCATCCATACCAAGTGTATCAAAAAACTAGGTAACGTTTGAAAATGGAAAAATTAATCAGGGATTATAAGACAAGTATACATAGTATTGACAAAGCCAGGAAGGCTTTGTCAACAATCAATGGGCATCTTGGTAACTACCAATGTTCTAAACCATAATCTAAGTCACAGACTCCCTTTTATATTAAGGGATACAACAGTGTCTTCTTTCGAAGGACTTTGGTTTTGGTAGTGCGACTGCTGCCCTGAGTGAATGCCCTTTCTAACCTCAGACTGTGATGAGTCTCGAACCGCTCGGTCACGCATGCTACCAACCTGGCCACGGTGGCCACTTACATAACACCATAATCTAATTCTAAAAACTCATATGAATGATGAGTATATGAGACCAATGTAAAAGGTAAGATTCTAGAGTTTTAACTATCAAAACTATTTCCAAGATTTTAAGAAACTCATAAATAAAAAATGCTGTGTTGAAACTACAAAACAATATCAGTGTGTTAATTTAACTACATTTCTTGATACCAAAAATCTACACAACAGGAATAATATCTGTCACTTCTACACATAGCAGTATTCCCTTTTAATGCTAGGTGTCATCATTCACTTACCAATTATGAAGTAACTAAGCATGGTACCTGACCTGAAGACATATCCACTGTCCCTTCACATCTATGAATGCAAAACAATGTTTTTAATAAAAACTGGTGCAACCTTAGCACACTGCAACATGACACAAAAGGCATATGATAAAAAAGAACATGATGCTGCTGCCAAATTAGGAAAAAACCTGAAAAAGGCTTCCTCTGCAAATGGAAAAAGTAACAACTCCACTATATATAAATACTATGGTCATTCATCAAAATGTGTTGGACGAACTGCAGAGCACACGGAAGAATTACGTTATTGTTGTGCATATCTTAGGGCACAGATCTTAATATATATATTGTATTAGTACAATGTATGCTTTACAATATACACTCAATTGCAAAAAATCCATCCAAAGAACCAATTTAAAATGAATATCTCACTATTAATATGCTTGTTCATCAATGTACAATTTATTCTCTAACAAATTATAATATGTAATTAATGCCAAAAACACAATACCAAAGGATAGATTATATCCTAAACTCCAGCTTTCATTACACTTCTTGGCAAGATTGCACTTGGAAAAGTATCAGTGGTGAAGACCTGATACAAAAACAAAACACACTGATGTTAAAATCCAAACCAATAAATCCCTAGTATATTTATTCAAAGGAATTACAAATTTATCAAAACAGTTTTTATGAATTATTAAATCAATAATCAAGATAACTTACATCACAGGTCTAACACAGCACTAAGGTTAATTTTTTCCTTTGTCAGCCTTAATTTCACAAGTCCTATTGAACACAATGTGCTCTGGAGTGGAATCCGTGTCAACCGAGAAAAATCCAACCCGCTGAAACTGGAATTTCTGGAACACACTTGCTCCTTTGACACTCTGATCAGCAAAGGCAACACCTATCTTCAGTGAGTTGGGGTTGACATCATTTAAGAAACCTCCAGGTACAACAGCAGGGTCCTCTGGAGTGGCATGATTGAATCTGGATAGAGAAGAATACATACTATATTTAAAGAATCCAATACAAAAAGAGTATCGGTATACTGCGTATCGAGAAGTATTCATACACATATTAAGCATATGTGAGCTACTTTCCCTAAATTCTATGCATTTTTTCAAATGAAAAACATACAACGACACTTACAACTGCTCATAGAGACGGACTTCGATTTTAACAGGGTGACACACCCAATGGATGAATGATTTAGGTTTATTACTATCTGTTGCCGGTTCACACGTTACTTTCAGATGGTCTATATCACCCGACGGAGTTCGGACTACTTCTTCTACCTTAATAACTAAGTTGGGATATTTTAATCCTACGCTCTGGTCCAGCGTTAGTCCTCGATAGTCATCATCTCCATTCTATTAAAAAGAAAAGCCTTTTATCTGATACAGTAATACTATTTTGAAAAATATAAAAAATATTTAAAAACAGCATGGTTATAATAGAGAAAACATTGGGTTACAGAGACAATGTGAAGTGAGTAAAATTAATAGTACTGCAGAGAAAACAGGATGCACATTTAGAATCAGTGTAAAGTACAATATTAGATAGGCGAGAAAAAGCCTTGCTAGGAAAGTAAAGGAATATGAATACTATATGCAAGGGATGTAAGGCCAGACACTAAAAAAGGAATAAGTAATAATATAGTGGTCCATACTCTTAACCTATACTCAGGGGCCTTGAACACTGTAGTTGGAGGAACATAATTCTAGATGTTGAATTAAGGATCCTTGAGCATACAAGATTACATGAATTAGAAAGAAATAAAGTTTTCTGGCATAACAAAGCTGAATATGAAAACAAAATCCTAACTGGCTAGAGATTTAAGTATCATAAAAATGTTATCACTGGCATAGATTTATCAGGATGACTGAATAAGAATAAGTGCAATACAATGGAAAGGTGGGGTGAATGAATAGTCAAAGGAAGGAAAATATAAACCATGTATTTGCAGTTGCAAGGAGAACAGACTACAACAGGAAGAGCTGCAACACTACTGGTCAAGGAAACCCACAAGATGATACAAAACACACAAACGTAAGGATAACCGACCTCGCGAAAATCTGAGCGCTCAATCCACACTTCCCTATCAAATGGAACCGAATGCATCCCTTCTTCATCATTTCCTGGGATATTTGGTACTTCAAGAGTAAGAGGAACATCGTGTGGAAAGTTCGCGATAATTACTCGAAGTGGTTCCATAACAACCATAATTCTGGAAAGCATATGTTATGCAAGATTATGAAACTCTAACCAACCCTATATAATAATTGTGTAACTACTTGGAAGAATTAATTAATAACTAATATATTAGTATAAACTTTACATAAAAGATGGACCATTTCAAGTATTTCAAATCTTCACAAACTCGTGGAGTACATAACTCAGCTCATTAAATATCTAACCTTCGTGCAGTTCTATTAAGAACAGTGCGTACACAGGCTTCCAAGGCTCTAGGATGAATGGCAATCTGAGCACCAGTTAAACCTAGAGTGGCACAAAAATTATTGATGGCTTCAGATGGATAGCCTCGCCTTCTCAGGGCTGTTAGAGTAAATAGTCTTGGATCATCCCAATCTGAAATTTATACAAATAATACAAATTTGAAAAAGATATTTAATATTAATATTACTGTATACTAGAATACTCGGTAAGGTATATTACTGATATCAATCCAGTAAGAGAGCTATATATGTTAAAGATACTGTAATTGATAAAACACATAAAATTGGATTTTTGCTTGAAAAATATGTATTGACATTCTTATCAACAGATAAAAAACAACATTGAAGAAGAAATGAGAAATGCCAGAACAATCGAAAGATATTCATAAACTTGATTCTCATAAGGAGGAATCTGTAAGAGGCATGAAAAATGAGTTGAAGGGAAATTACAATATCTAAGATTAAATATCATAATAATGAAGAGCTACACAATACTTATGTCACATGGTAAGCAACTAATTACATATAACTGTATATTAAAGACAATCTATATTAATTGTTGATATCAAAAGTAAACACGAAAGAAAATCTGATGAAATCGTAAGATTACTTAGCCTCACACACGAATACAGTATCTATAATATATATGTAACTTCATTTTTATAAGTGATGCAATTAAAAAAGCATATAGTCCTTAACCGAAGAATTCATAACAGTAGGAACTACTGTAATCTCAAATTCTTCTAGCTCTTTTCCTTTCTCTTTTGTCAGCCTCATAAAACAAGCAGTGAATAGAAGTATTAGTATTCATTTACCTAAAACCACAAAATGTCTACGGCAAAACACACTTTTTTTTATCTATGATAATGTATCAACACCAAAACAAACAGTCCTAAATTATTACAAAATGCTTAGGATAATGCATTACAAAATTCCATAACCACATATTCATGTCCATCCTCATAATGGAGATCAATGGTGACACATAAAAGTGCACTAATACACAGTAAAATACAATTTGGCCAATACTCCAAATTTAGTAGAATGCAATAATATAGCTCCTCATTAGTTGTTTTTTTTCATAATTGTGACACCAGAAAAAAAAAATGCCCTTATCGAGCCTGGGCACGAAGACAAAGTAAAAAAAAAAAACAGAGACAAGGAGTGTTGTGACTTGTCAGGCATGAAGGGTTAATAAGAAATGTGTACTGAATATTGGAGAATATTTGGTTGAAGTAGGATTACAAAAAGAACCGTAACTTAAAGAAGACTTAATATTCAAACTGTCCTGGACAGTCTAGTCCAAAAGACCCTTCAGCCGTAGTATTACAACAGGCGGCTCATACCATGACAAGTGGGATGATACAGACTCAAAGCTCCTCTATTTCAGCTAAATGATGTAGCTTGGATTTACAGGCTAGATTTTAATCATATTCTCATGCTATATAGATACTTAAATTTATCAATGTTAAGCATCTCTATAATCTAAAGTCTATAACTATTATCAATATTTTACCCCAAATGAAACGTATTCTGCTGAGTTCTGCAGGCTGAAATAAAAAAAGTTCCAACATGCTCTGCACAATTTCACCTCCTCTACTGATTGTTTATTGGTAAAAAAAATACAGTAGAGGAGGATGGTAGTCTTTCTGCTCCCCTTTCCCTTTAGTTGGCTATTATGAAAGGCAAGAAATATGAAAAGGGATTGTTTCTTACCTCTTACATGTCCCTCAGATATGAGTTTTGCAATTTTTCGCTTCGAGACAACAGTGTAATTCATGTTAAGCCTGCCATATTCCCACTGAACAGGGCAATAGGTTTCTACTGCATTACATAACCAATAATATGAAGAGCGTCTGAAAATACACATAGCAATATGATAGATTATACATTGCTTCTGAAGTACAGACTTAGCATCACATGCTACATAGATTACATAATTAATTACTTAATTGGTATTCTCTTTTTAATACAATGTAAAAATACTTATCTAATGATGTTGTTTTATCACTCATGTAAAATCAAATTTGTTTTTATATGGCAAACTATTATACCTGGACTGAAATTCCTTAGTGCAAAGACTGTGAGTGACATTCTCCAATGAATCACACAAGCAATGAGTATAGTCATAAGTTGGGTAGATGCACCATTCATTACCCGTACAGTGATGAGGAAAGTACTTGATACGGTAAGCAACGGGATCTAGCTTACCCTCTTCAAGTGTCAGTTTTAACCTTAAGGTTGCTTCTCCTTCGTCAAATTTTCCATTCTTCATATCCTACAATTGCATAAAACAATGAAAGTTTTTCTACTTGTCAGAGATTTCTTATACAAGTATTTATATCTCTAGGATAAGCATATTCACATGTTAAAAATAGTTATGTCAATAGAACACTAATCATACTTTTCACTATTGAATACATGCAACAAATTCCTCTTAGAATCTATCGGCTATCATCTAATCTATCACAAAAGTACCTTACACATCTGATGAGACCACGTGTTACACGAATTTCTTGAACATGATCAAAACTTGTGTACGTGTATTGTCATCTTAATATCATATAACAACCAAATTATTGTATTTCTCATTATTCAAAACATACAAACTTGCCATAACTTTTTTTTTCAACATGCCATATTCTGCTGAAACCAGCAGGCCGGTTATAAGTTATCTAAAAAAAGGGGAAAAAAATACATTTGATAATAAGAAAACGAAAATACCTCAAACAATTGACGAGATTCCTCCACTGGTCTTTCCCTCCAAGGAGATGGCTTGGGATTGAAGCCTTTCAGTTCTTCAGCTTTCTGATGACATACATAAGCCAAATTCTTTTCAATTAAAAGTTTTGCCCATTCATATAACTGTTGGAAGTAGTCTGATGAATGGGTTATCTTATATGGCTTGTAACCTGCAAAATATAGCAATCTGTAATACAGAAGATAGCACTTGTCGGCATTTCTTAATTCATGTTTCCAAAGCAGTGTACAAAGTCCTGTATCTATCAGAACGACATGGAAATAAGTAGAAGGCAATACCATCAATTAGGTGCTGACTTCTAGCAACTTAATCAATGACTGCATCATTACCCCACCAAGTCTCTAAATGAAGGCATTTCTGGAAAAAGAACGTACCTAGCCACTCAACCATTTCCTTTATCCCTTTAAAGAACTTTTCCTCCTCCTTTTCCGGATTAGTGTCATCATAACGCAAGAAACATACTCCATTATTGGCTGCAGCATAACCAAAGTTGATATTAATTGCTTTGGCATGGCCAATGTGCAAGATACCATTGGGTTCAGGAGGAAATCTTGTGCGCACCTATAAGAAGAAAATGTGACATTCCATTGAAAATTTTTGCAACAACAATTTTCTATAAATCACAGAACAGCCTAAACAAAGTACAACTACAAGTATCCTGCTTAATTTGTTTTGAACTGATGTTACTGAACTCTAATTAGAAAAATATTTTTAATACAATTAGCAAATACTGTTTAATAATTTTATGGAAGCAGAAGTTAACCGAATAGAAGTTATCAGGGATTAAGAAATTTTTTTTCGTGAGGATGGATGGGTTTTATCCAAATGAAGAGTTGTGCTTGCTCTTCTGCTTCCCAAAGCTTATTTTCCTTTCTTTTCATGGAGATGGGTAGATGAGGTTTATTCAAGTGAGAAGCTGAGCATCCTCTGTTTCCCCATTTTCTTTCTCCTGGGGTGGGGGATATAAAGTTCCCTTGAGTGTTGTTAAGTCGACTAAATGAGGCGGAGCATGGGGATTGGCATTCCCCTCTTCCATATATTCTTTCTGCAGAATCAAGACATATGAGAGGGGGAAAGTAAACTCTTGACCATATACCTAGTAACAGAAGTCTCCACTTGCGTTGGTGAGGGGCAAGTAAAACGGAAGTTTTCCACTGTGTGAAACAAATGATAAAAGGACGTATGCTCTGACTTGGCCACCCTTAAAGGAATCCAATTTTACTAAAAAGTAAATTATTTTTTGGATGCCTACCATTTTACTCGCAAAACTGTCATTAGCAAATCAGGCATATTTCCATGGGAGCAAATTGTCAAGAAAGGGGATCTGAAGTTTTTTAAAAGTGTTCATGTGCTATGAAATACAAAATAATATTCTAAAAAAGAATATGATATTATTTAGCAACTTGATCCCATTTCTAATTGAAGTTAGCAGTGTGGTCTGATAAAAAAAAGTTCAAGTAAGATATCACTATACCCTGCCCATCTTTGCCTAAGCTATCAGCTTTCTTGCAGGAAGATACTTACAGACAGTAAGGAACCACCAGACATTCACTCAATAATTGAGCACAACTCCTCCCCAACCACAAAGGATATATTTACAAGTTAGTTGTATTAAATGAAAAGATACGAGGAGTTTTCTTTCTTCTCAAACATCATGAATATCCCTTTTCAACGCCTCTTACTATACAGAGGGTATGCAAGAGTGGAATTCTTTCTCCTCAACCAGTTTTGGATAATGCAGAAGTCCATCCTCCGTCAATTGCCAATCTGAACCCGAATATAAAAGTTGTTTCTGCCACCAAATACAATTCAGTACTCCAACCAATGCACCAGGGGGTAATGCAAATGCTGAAATTGCATTACCTTACAAATTCGTTTAAAGACCTCAGCAGGAAGACATCAGCCACTGATGCCCCCGATTGCTAGGTGATAGAGTTTAAGAAAAATACGGTTAAGGATTATTGGAGACTTTAATATCAAGCACACCATTTGGGTTGTGAAGGATTCTTGGGCTGAAGTTACAGCTGTGTTTAAATGGGGGCAAGGAAGGAGGTTTGCCCACAGCTTACATACTCATTCACGGGCTTTGATCTCAATGCTCGGCTTTCAAGGACAAAACTTGAGTGTGTTCAGCTCGCACAATGTGTGGGAGTCTAAGACATTGATGAGGAGGATGTGGATGTCCTGCTTGCTTCTCATACGGAGGAACTGACTACCGAGGATTTGGACGATATGGAAGCTTAGCGACAATATGAGGAGGAGGAGGAAAAGGAGGCAGCAGCTGCACTTCATGGGACCCCCATGAAAACACTCAGGAGTGAAGGACTTGACTCAATTTTTCCACCATATGGAGAATGCCTAGGATATTTTGGATAAGAAAAATCCTAAGGTAGAGCGTGCAGGCTTGACGTACCGAAGGGTCATGTAAGATGTTGGCTGCTACCTTGAATTTTTGCAACTCTTCATGCCTACTTCTCATCCAAAATAAGTGATTCTGATGATCCTCAACCCAGCACATCTAAGCAGCATGAACCCTAACAACAACCAGGGTTAGCTCTCCTCCTTCCTCCTCCTCCCTCTCCTACTGCTAAAGTCACCTCCTCACTGCTGCCACGCACGTCCCAGCATGCCTGTTGCCCACCGTATATAGGGTGAGTACACACACCTGTATAATTTATTTCTTATCAGTTATATCTTCCATATTGTTATATTTCAGGCATTGCAGAAAGAAAAAGGTGAAAGTGCCAAGACTTCCAAAAAAAAAGTTAAGTTTCTTAGAGTTATGCGAAGCATCTTGAGTTTTCTAGTGTTGCTTTTGTTTATTTTTTTTTATCTGTACCCTGTATACATCTAATACTGTATTTGCTTATTTTTATCTTACATACATATATCCGCTTGGCTATGTGCTTGTAAAATGTGTTTAACTACCTTTTGCTTTGGTAGACTTTGTTTATAAATGCTTGTGGAACATATCTATGTCTATTAACATTATTCCTTATGGATATATACTCTTTAAACTATGCAAAATTTGGTTTACACGAGCCTTTTGAGAATCTATCCTCAAGTAAAAAAAGAAAAAGACTGTGTGTGCATATATATAATATATATATATATATATATATATATATATATATATATATATATATATATATATATATATATATATATATTATATATATATATATATTATACAATAATCCATCGCTATATCACGATCCACCTACCGTGAAGTCAGTGCATCGCGGTTTTTTTGGATTTTTTTTTTTTTTTCTGGGTACATGCGAGAATCCACGATATGTGGAAATATTAAAATTTACAGTATTTTCATTATTTTATTGAAAAAAAGTATTTTCATTATTTTATTGAAAAAAAAAAGTATTTTCATTATTTTATTGATAAAAAAAAAGTATTTCCCAGCCGAAGAATAATAAAACAGTAAAAAATAGTAAAAAACATAAATTTAAACATGTAACTCTGCACCATATTAAATACGATACCGGTATTGGCATTTCGGAAAACGCAAAGGGTCGCACCTATGTGAGATCGTACATATTAATATTCCCAGTATTTTCATTATTTTATAGATAAAAAAAGTATTTTCTAGCCTAAGAATGATCAAACAGTAAAAAATAGTAAAAAACATATATTTAAACATGTAACTCACAGTACTGCACCATATGAAATACGATATCGGTATCGGAGTCTTGTAAGACGCAAAGGGTTGCACCTACTTGAGATAGTACATGGGATGCTACTGGCTGATGGGTGGGAAACGACGAATCACAAAAATGTTTTTTTGTATGTTCTGTATCATCAAGTCTGATTGGCTTTTTGATTGAAGCTTGATTCTCCCAGCATCTTCCACTGTCTCGCCTCACCCGTTCAGTTTACTCACGTGTGCGCTGTTCGTGTTGTGCTTGTGATTTTGTGAAACTTTTGTATTTCAACCCCTGCAATGCCGCCCAAGCGTCCTTCATCTTCTAAGGCTTCTGTTAGTGAGCCTAAGCGGCAAAGGAAGATGTTGACCATAGCATTTAAGGCAAAATTGTTCAATATGCTGAAGGAAGGAAGAAGGTTCTCGGATGTCGGCCACCATTTTAGCATCAACAAATCTACTGTTCGATACATCAAGAAGGACGAGGCGTATATCAGAAAGACAGCAACTATTACTTTTAATAAAACAGCAAAGAGGGTCGTAACACCCCGCAATAAGATAATGGTGCGAATTGAATCTGCTCTGGCCCTGTGGATTGCTGATTGCAGGAAGAAGAACATCAGCTTAGACACAAGTATCATACAAACAAAGACGAAGAAGCTGTATGAGACATTTGTTGCAAACAAACCCGACGACGACAGTGGCGACGGTGAGGAGGAGGAGAAAGAAGAAGAAATGGGCGACCCACAACCAGGACCGTCCTTCGATTCTCCACCGAGGAAACCATCGTTTGTAGCTAGCAAGGGATGGTTCGCCAAATTTCATAAACGCTTTGGCCTAAAGATCGTTTCGGTGCATGGCGAAGCTGCCTCTGCAGATACAGCTGCAGCTGACGATTATGTAAACAAAGACTTCAAGAAAATTATCAAGGAAGGTGATTATGCTCCTGAAGTGTTTAACATAGATGAGACTGGGTTATTTTGGAAGAGAATGACATCTCGCACTTTCCTTTTCAAGGAAAGAGCTAAAGCCTAGGGATTTAAAGCGCTCAAAGACCGCGTTACCCTCGTCATGTGTGGGAATGCTGTGAATCTGCTGCCAGTGTATTGGATGCATAACCCTAAGGCCTGGATCATGAACAGCCTCACATTGGACAGGTTTTACCTATGCTTTTTCCCTCAGATCCAAGTTTATCTTGCAGAAAAGGGCCTTCAATTTAAAGTCCTTCATTTGATGGATAATGCTGGTGGCAACGCAAGTGATCTCAATTATGACAATGTTCAGGTAGAGTTCCTGCCACGGAATACGACATCACTGATTCAGCCTATGGATCAAGGCATTATTCGTGCGTTCAAGGCCCTCTACACACAAAATCCCTTGGAAAACCTGGTTGACTCCATGGATGCGGACAAAGAATTCACACTGTGGGCGTACTGGTGTAACTACACGATTGCTACATGCCTTCACAATCAATGCCAGCTGGAAGAAATTGTGGCCCGCAGTCATCTACGACTACAAGGGATTCGCTCCTGGCGAAGTGCATAACTCGGCAGTTGCGTAAGCTGTTAAGTTGGCTGCACTGCTAGGAGGAGAAGGCTTTAAAGATATGACTCACAAAGACGTCAATGAACTGATCAAGACTTGGAGGAAATAACAAAGTCAGCGAGCGAAGAAAAGGAAGAACAACAGCGGAAAACGCACGATGAAGTCGAAGATACTGGCCTTACACTCGGACGGCTGGCAGCCATGTATAACATGGCCAAAGAACTCCAACAACTGTCGCAGGAGCATGACGATGATATGGTTCGTTCGGTGCACTTCTGCCATATTATCGATGATGCCATGACTCCTAACAAGACCATCTTCGCACAAAAGAAGAGACAGGGACAGCAACTCCCCATTACCATGTTTTTCTCTCCCAAAAAGCAGCCGCAAAGCTGTCATTGGCTGTGGATTATGTACACATCATCACGTCATTCACGGTAAGCTTCCCTATCACGTTCAAATAAATTTACGCTTGCACACTGTTACTAATGGTAAACTTACCTGTCACACTCATATAAATTTACGCTTGTGTGCTGTTATTAATAAAGTAAAGGGTGACTTGTCAACAGTGCAGGGAGGGTTTATAAAGGTAAAAATAAATGTAAATTACCTGTAATAAATATAGTGCTGCTACTACGCGGATTTTCACCTATCGCGAATGGTCCAAGAACGTAACACTTGCGATAAACGAGGGATTACAGTATATATATATATATATATATATATATATATATATATATATATATATATATATATATATATATATATATATATATATATATATATATATATATATATATATACAGTGATCTTTCGCTGGATCGCGTTTTCACTGTACTGGGATTTTTTGGGCAATTTTTGTTTTGGGTATATGCAAAAATATTAAAATATTAGATTTTTTTTTTCAGTATTTTCATGTTTTTTTATTGAAAAAAACATTTCATTTCTAATTGATAAAAAAAAATTTATTTCCCAGCCTACAAATAATAAAACAGTAAAAAGTAGTAAAAAACATAAATTTAGATATACAGTATAACTCACAGTATTGCATCATTTGAAATAGTGTCCGATAGCGTACAATGTATTGGGGTCGCACCTACGTGAGCTAGCATATATATTTATATTTCCAGTAGTTTCATGATTTTATTGATAAAGAAACGTATTTCTTGGCTTAAGAATAATAAAACAGTCAAAAATAGTAAAAAACATAAATACTAACAGTATTGCAACATGTAAAATACGATAACGGTATCAGTGTTTCGGACAAAGGCTCGCAACTACGTGAGATAGTGTCCGATAGTGTACAATGTATTGGGGTCGCATCTACGTGAGCTAGCATATACAGTATATTAAAATTTCTAGTAGCTTCATGATTTTATTGATAAAAAAAACGTATTTCTTTCCCTAAGAATAATAAAACAGTAAAAAATAGTAAAAAACATAAATACTAACAGTATTGCAACATGTAAAATACGATACCGGTATCAGCGTTTCGGACAAAGGCTCGCACCTACGTGAGATAGTGTCCAATAGCGTACAATGTATTGGGGTCGCACCTACGTGAGCTAGCATATTAAAATATCCAGTAGTTTTATGATTTTATTGATAAAAAATTTATTTCTTAGCCTAAGAATAATAAAAACAGTAAAAAATACTAAAAAACATGAATACCAACAGTATTGCAACATGTAAAATACGATACCGCTATCAGCGTTTCGGACAAAGGTTTCCACCATCGTCCATTGTCTCGCCTCACTCGTTCAGTCTAACTCACGTGTGCGCCGTTTATGTTGTGCTTATTAATACGTTTTGCTTGTGATTTTTTTACTCGCATATTTTAACCTTTGCAATGCCTCCCAAGCATCCTTCATCTTCTAATGCTTCTTGTAGCAAGCCTAAGCAGCAAAGGAAAATGTTAACCATAACAGATAAGGGAAGTTTACCTATCACGTACATATAAATTTACGTTGCATGCTGTTATCTGTAAAGTAAAGGGTGTTTTTTTAACAGTGCAGGGAGGGTTTATACAGTAAAACGTAAAAATAATTGTAAAATACCTATGTACATGAGTATGTCATACAAAATTTACGCTTGCATGCTGTTATTTATGAAGTAAAGGGTGGTTTGTTAACAATACAGGCAGTTTATACAGTGTAAACGTAAAAATAAATTAAAATATCTATGTACATATAGGCGGATTCTACTCTGCGATTTTCCTGTCTCGCGCTGGGTCAGGGAACCAAACCTTCGCGATAACTGAAGGAACACTGTGTATATATATATATATATATATATATATATATATACTTCCACCCGAGTAAGCAGGCTGGCCACAACCAAAGGACAAAAAGTGTATGATAATAAAACAAAAACCCTGAATTTTCTTCCAAATTCACAATTGTTAACAATGTGCTCACCCTGATAATACAACACCAAACCTCCAAAATAAATATAGGTTATAATGCAAGATGAAAAAACAATTAATCTCCTTACCTGTCCCCTGGTAATTTTCAAGTGTTCTTCCAAGAGTCTCCGTGTATTCTCATTTATTACATAACCATCTGTTTTGTGGTTCTCTCCTGGTGCATGGAACTGGACGGTTTTTAAGAATTCCGTCATAGTTTGCGGCTGTTTTTCTGTAAATTATTATGCTAACTATTAATATAGAAACAAAAACAAAAAGGGATAACATCCTAAAATTATTTAAAGCAATGCTCAATTGTTGACAGCAGGCTTGCAAAGATTTCTTAAAAAATTAGCACCAAACAAGAGATTTCTTAACCAATCTTTTTTTTTTTTAAGAAGTGACACAACTTTCCAGAGCAAAATGAAGTTTAAAATGCTCTCTAGGTACTTAAGTCCTTGTCACCCATAAAGAATAAAATATTTTGCAATTCATATAAAGATGAACATATAAGGTTTAACTTGAGACTCTTCCAATAGCTATAAATCTCTATTGGAAAACGTTGCTATACATAATATGTAATAAAAATGTTAGACCCAAATATCCACAACTTTCAATATTATCTAAGAATCAGGACTAATTCTTACCAACATGAGCAGATGAAGATGACGACTCCTCAGATTTCTCTTTCTTTTCTATCTTTGCTTTAGGTGGTTTTACTAAATCTTCCTCTCTCTTTGGACCAAGTAAAGTTAAAACCTGAAGGTCAATTTCTTCTTTCACTTTTCGATTGTCAGCCCAAGGCAATGATGAACGTACCTGGCCTATCAAGGGTCCAACATTAAAGCGATACCTGAGGTAAAATGATAAATTTATCTGAGTAAAAAAAAAATATAAATCATAATTATTACAAATTAATATTCTCTAATAATCAAAGTTACAGACAACACAAATGATATGGTAAATGCAATCATCAATTCCATCCTAAATGAAGACCATACTCAAGCCATATATACAGACAGGCAACAAGATTACTTTCATTTAACCTGGTTGCTTCAAAGGGGCTTGCGGACCAACATAAATGTCACACTTAAAATAAAGCAATTCTCAAAAGTTCATATATAACATTCAAGTTATAGCCTCAATGTTCCTATTACTTTTAAGTTACAAAATATATAAATAAGAGTGTCCTTATGCCTCATATAATGACTATTTGATTTCAGTAAAGATTTACATTTCCAAACGTGCATTCAAATTTGCAAAGTTCATAGACTAGAGGATATAAACCATTATTCTTTTTTTACATCCCAGACATGGGTAAGGATAATTTTGATTTTTTTTATGGATCGAGGAAGGCTAAAAAATGGATACACTGCTATCACTACAAAGGGGTAGTAACCCACCAAGCCACAGAGGCTTATAAATAGTGCTTCCCTCATTACATCTCTCATATTTCTGAGCTCTAACATCCTATAAATTTGCTTTGTAAACTCTACTAACCAATCTTTCCCAAAAAATCCTTTTCAAATGTCCAAATAAACGAAACAAGTTGTGTTCTGCTCCCTCTACCATACTTCTTTTGCTAAATATATCTCTGACATTTTCTCTATTTTCATTAAGTCAACTAATTCCACAAATCTTACTGTGGCCCTACAGTTCCATTTTATACATTTTCTAATTAGCATCAGCTGTCTCCCATAGTCGCAACAGTAAACACTGGGAAAATTGTCCCTTATGACAATCTAGGTTTAGTCTGCCTTGGAACAGGCCTATCCTTGAGCAAGCTGAAACGTGTTCCATAAAGCTCTCTTTTTCAAATCAATCTAAAGCCCTAGAGCAAAGTCTTTTATTTCTCACATGGATATAAAACTATTCATCATTTTTAAGTCAACACTTTACACATAAATTAAAGGTAAAGGTTGCCAGGTTTCAGTTCCGATATCCATTTGAGAAGCTCATCAGAACGTCAGCTGGGGAAAACAACCAAATACAGACCACTGAAGTCAAAATAATTTATTAAAATAATGAAATACTCAACAAAAGTTTCTTTTCCAATCTGTATTATTCTTACCATAATTTAACTCTAATAGTGGCAGGGGCAAAAGAATTTCACCATGATATTTTTTGCATGTCGTTACAGGTAACAAAATGGGATATGTGACAAAACATATGATAATGTATATCAAGTGTCAGTGCCCATATATATACTACAAATATATATTTCTACCTCTGTACAAAGCAAAAGTATTAAATGGAACAGAACATTCACAAAAGCAGAGATAAGCAAGAATATTAGTTGCTTATAATATTAGTTATAGACACTGCAAAACAAACTTAAAAATAATGCGAGTAAACAGTGTTTTATTCAATATGTATAGAAAGAAGAAGTACATATTATTGAAAAATTCTTAGGGGGAAGGCTTTACAATAGTTAATGAATTTCTGTTTGATATAAAAATAATTGTCAGTCATGTCTACACCACATGAAAGGGAGTTGACAAAATATCTTAAAAAGCTACTGTCATATAAGAGCCCATACTATTAAAACAATTCTTACCTATGAGAAACTAGAGCATCCTTGTGTTTTCCAATTATTTGTGCAACAGTAGCTTCTATTTCATCCAGTGAAACTTCAACGCCTACACCACAAGCCTTCTCAAACTCAGAAGTATCTACGTCTCCAGCAACACTATTCTGGAAATAATAAAGGTAAAGTTTGCCGGTGTGTCAGTTCCGATATCCATCTGAGATGTTCCTCGGAACGTCAGCCGAGGCAAGCCCCAACCCCCCCACTGTGGTGCCCATCCACAGCAAGTAACCTTCCCAGTAAACAGCTTAAACTCTCGGTCCTGAGCGGGAACCCATGTGTCGACCTCGCGAATGCGAGGCCAGCGCGTTACCACTGTACTAGCCAGAAGGCTTACAACACACTCAAGTCTTCACAAACAGATGACTGAATACTTCACCAATCTCAAGGAGAAAATCTCATTACAGAGAAGAAGGTTGCACATGCAAGACACTGTTCTTAAATAGTATTTCTAAATTGTCTGATGAAATATTTTCTAGTTTTACAGAGTAAAACGGGAAGAAAATATCTACATGAGTTACAAATAACTATTTTTAAAGAGAAGAAGGTCTTATGAAGCTTTTAATCCCCTCAGTTAATATGTAATTAGCATAAATTATTCTATAGGAATGATAATTGAAGTCTGTAATATCTGGCTGGGGGGGAAGAGAGAGAGAGAGAGAGAGAGAGAGAGAGAGAGAGAGAGAGAGAGAGAGAGAGAGAGAGAGAGAGAGAGAGAGAGAGAGAGAGAGAGAGAGAGAGAGAGAGAGAGAGAGAGAGAGAGAGAGAGAGAGAGAGAGAGAGAGAGAGAGAGAGAGAGAGAGAGAGAGAGAGAGAGAGAAAACATATGCAGTCCCTAAATATATGGAAAAAATTTTCAATTAATAAACTCATGAAGAGGATTGTAACATCAAAATTAACAAATACAAAGTTAATTTCCAAAAGGTGCAAGATGTAAAAAGAAGCCTTTACACAAGATATAGTTCCCAAGAAGCCTATAAGATTCTTTGCAGTCATTCAGGGACGAACTTTTCAACAGTGACTCATTAAATCATGATATACATTTGACGGCTGTTACTGACTTCATAAAGTGAAAGGGATGCCTGTTCAGCAATAATGTTTGAGAGTTCAAAAAAATGCACAAATATACAATGGAATTATAAGAACATTTACAATGGAGGAATATCAATGAAGCTAAACTAACTTAGAGGAGAGTGAAGATGATCTTAGACAGTAAATTATATGGAAAAGTACTTATAATTTAAATGTATTCTTCTTCTTCTTTCTTTACATCTAATCTCACTTCTATGTCGGGTTGATGTTTATATTTATTAAGGCATATAAATTTCGTACTGGTTACCAAAGACGGCAATATGTCAAGAGGACTTACCTGGACAAACTTGATAGCAACAGTTAGCTTGGCTTCCTGATTCAGACGTCCATCAACAATATAATCAATCAACATAGGAAGGTGCTTATGGAACTGCTGGGGCAATTTTGTTCCAAGGTGATACAGCAAAGTCCCAACATTTTTGCTAAGTTCACCTTTGACTTGGGCCTGATAGTGAGAGCATTTAAAGTAAGTTGACAAGAATTTAATAGGAAGACTATTTTTTACTAACTAATCCTGAAACCAGATATCTATAACACATATCAAATTCCAATGCTATATATACACTACATAATCTGTATAAAATTGAGGTTAGTATCCAGATATAAATAGAGATTAAATGCCATAGTTAAAGAGCTTTAAGCTACGGAAATAAAGGAGAAAAAAGATAAACAAAGGAGAGGGCAATACAAGTATAAAAAATATTTATGATTACAAATTCTTCATTATACCTAATATGACAAACCCTTCTGCTTAATGATAAGAACATGAAATATTTTATATTTCATTCATATATGACAGTTACACTAACATTTATACATCAACCTAATACAACGTCAATTTCACCATTATAACACGCTGAACCTGTAATCTCATAAGAGCTCCATATATTCAAGGAATAGCAATAATATACATCTAAAACATTAGTCAACAGGGAGATCTGCTGAACAGTGGCCAATCTGGATTGGAAAAAAAAAAATAAAAAAAAAATAAATAAATAAAATGAAATCATCTCTTTCCCTTTGAGCATAGAATCTTCACTAGAGATCCCGCAGATCCTGGTCGAAAGGGAGGCATAAGATATGAATTCTATGAAAGATGAAAGGGTATTGTGTGGCTCTTTTGGTATGGAGTGGCACATGACTTCTGAGATCATGAAGCATGAGATTGTTCCCCAAGGGATGGGGTATTCTCATATACTTTGGCACTGACTGATAACCTCAAGAGGGATGCCATGAATCTCCCCATATGCAGACATCCACCTTGGCTAACATTGTCAGTTTTAATAGCACTGTATTTTGGCTGCTGCCCTTTAAACTTCAGCAGTAATGGCATCCTTGGTTAATTCTGAAATGATAATTTGCACAAGAAGACATTTCCAAAAATTCAGGTAAATTTTCCTCTGATTCCACTCTTCTCTGAGGATGTTGCTTCTGATACACGGGACCTCAAGTAGATCAAGCTGCTGTCTTGCAACACAAAGCAAATTTATTCCTCTATTAATATTTCCCGAAGGTCTCCATTTCCCTGGAAAGTATCTGTCTCATTCTCCCGCGGAGAACATTTGTTGCACCAGCATAGGCAAAACTGGAATAGTCCTTCACAGACTAGTAAGAGGACATTATGTAACCCAGCAATGCATGTGCAAAAGGCAGGCATGAGAAAGCTGTTTTAATTCCCCTCCCAAATAAGGCTGAGGAATCTTCATATACACTACTAGCATGTCTCCATCTCCCAAAAGGCTTCATGTGAGTGAAGGATGTTTTACATGTAAAGGTCTGAGAAAGAGCTGATACCTTCACACTATAGCGTAACCACCATTTATTCACAGTGCCAATGGCATGTCCTCATTCTGTAGCACATCCACCATCTAAAGACAGTGACACAAGCATGCCCTCACACTACAAGTAGAACATATCCACCATGTAGTTGACGTCATAGGCTCTGGTGATACTGTGCCACTTAGGTGTACAGCTCTTCAAAAAGTATTCAATTCTAGATAGGAGGGGGAGAATCCCTTATCTGTTAATACATTAGCGTCATCAAGAGCCATATGATACTTTTTGTCAAGATTTTCCCCTTGGCGAGTAAGGAAATAGTAATCCATTAAATGAACAAGTACTGCCTCCTCCCCCATCTGCCATATGCTTTAAGGAGAGATAATACTGAAATCTCGAGACAGCCTGGGCAATATGTTATTAACCTTCTCTTAATGACTGAGCAGCGATAAGTCTCATGGATGGCCTGTTCTAATGCATTTCCAAATATAGTGGCCTATGGGACATAACCCCCAATGGTAATGAAGGGCTATATGACATCCGGGAGGGATGTCTGTACACTGGTGGCTCATTACAGAGTTCAAATAAATCAAATACCTCTGAGCCCCATAATTTCTCATATAATAGCTAAATTTCAGAGGCAAAATCTTCACTTTCACTTCTCAATCTCTTCCAATGCCAAGTAAATAATGCGATTATTTTCAACATGCTATTTATGTTTTCCTTGCAGCTTGCAGAAGCATCTTATTGAGATACTTCTTACTTCCAAAGGCAAAGAGATGCTAAAACTTCACAGATTGAGCATGACAAGTAAAATTCCTTTCTATTATTTGTTTCAAACATATTTTATAATCTATTCTATAGCTTTCATAAATGTAGCCCGTGGAGCCCAACTTGGGTGCTATCCCTGAACTACAGTGGTCTAATCAGTCTCGAGACTAAAACTAGCAATGACCTCTAAAAAATTTGTCAAAAAACTCAAAAATTCCACTGGAACTCAGCAATACTGGAGCAATAGCTGCAAGTTTTATTCTGAAAATAAAAAGAGGTCACATGTTAACGAGGGTGCGATGAGACAAAAGAGGAGAAAAATGCTAAATTTTATAAAACTGGGTAGAAATTCAGGACTCATACAAGCCTTACAGGGTCAGTTGTAATCTGTTTTGACACTAATCATTGCTGTATCTCTTAATTGTGTGACAATTATGGAGTGGATCCCATATCACACAGTTGATGGTCAATGCTTTCTGTTTATGTTTTTAATTATTTTAATTATATTTTCTATTGTTGACGATGATTTAACATAAAAACATAAGATTACTTCCCACAATTACTATTCTGTTACATAAACAATATAAAACTGTTAACACTACTCTAATAATGAACACAAGACAAGAGAACTATTCATAAATTTCCATGAAGAAATATGTCACCCCTAAAAATACTACCAGTCAGGTAACACAATGGCACTTACACAACCCAGCTTAAAGAATCTCATATTATTTATTAGGTTTGTTATATTAAGTTGAGACCCTTCAAGGGTCTGACAGAAAATACTGTACTTTAAAAAATGACGTAATAAATAAAAAAAATTAAGCAAAAATGCTGATTAAAAAATTTTGTCTGATCATAAATTTTCAATACAGGTACACAGTAGTTACAATTTTCTATGTCTATGTCGTGGCCGGGTGGTAGCGAGCACGACTCTGATTCGTCAGGTTATTGGTTCAAGACCCACCTTGGTCTGAGGTTAGAAAGGGTTTTCACTTGGGGTAATACATGTACTGCCATGAATCCCATATTCTTTTGACAGACTTTTTGTGAACCTGTTAACGGTTATGTTATACATTTCTTGAAAATATATTGTAGTTATAATTATAAGCTTTACATATATTTTACTGTGCATCATATACAGTTTACTTGTAATACACTTGTTTAATTCTGAATCACATACGATCAGACAGAGGTGTTAGTAAACCTGTTCACATGTGTACTTACCATTTCTTGAATATATATTATTGGTGTTATACTCATAATTTTTCAACATTTAATTTACTGTGCAGCAAGTGAAGATTACTTATAACACATTCATGGAAATGTTTTATAAAGAATCATATTATACTCAAACAGAGTTGTAGTAAACCTATTCATTGGCTTGCATTACATTTCTTGAAACATTCACTGTTGAAGTTCATTCTGTGATTACATCTATACTGTCATACACATCTACAGTTTACTCAAAATACACTCAAGCAAACACTCTTGTGAAAACATTCCATACTGTACACTGAAATGTTCAGATAGGGGTTCAGTAAACCTGTTTATTGTTATGTGTTTCAACAACAAAAATTCTGTACTGCTTTTGCATATACAGTATGCTGTATACAAAATACAAACTGCATGAGATAAAGCATAAGTACAGTTATCTATTATGAAGTAAAGCATATGGGAGGTTGGAAATGAGTTATATATAACTCTGACGCCTTTATATAACGGTTTTGAAAACGCGAGTTTTGACGTTTGTGGGTTACAGTGAAACCAACTGATCATGTAAGATGCGGGACAACCGTACTACAGAGTTTCCGCCTGAAAATTTAGACAAAATGTCTTTCCTCATACTTACTTGGGTTGTTTCTAAAAACTTTATTGTAGTGGCATTAACCAAATATGACCAATTTGTTCTAATAAGTAACATGGAGGAGACAACTATATCAAACTATGGTTAACACTATATTTTTAGTAGGTCTGAGGTTAAGTCAGTTTAGAGTGGATGAGACTTTACTTATAAAGTACCCCTACTCCAGATTATAAGATCCTTCTAAGTAAACAATATGATGAGAGTGTCTCTTTGCAGGCCTTAAAAAGCAATAGTCCTAGTACTGGGTAGTCTTCCCTATAATAAACCAATAAACCACTATAAGAACCATATGCAAGTACTCTTTCTATGCAACAGGCATTTTCTAACATTGCCAGTGACATATCACATCAAATTTTGCCACATTTCTAGTCGACGGCTTAGGTACACAAATGAAATCATGTAGCTAAACTTGAGGACACAAAGCTACTTAGAGTCAGAAGTATTGGATGCATCTGGGGACAGCTGACTGGGGTGGACTATGGTGGTGAGGTTACTGGTAAAATTATCTTATTGAATAAAGATGTTTAGATGTATGAAAATACTTTGTGTTATAGTCAGGGGTGAGACGGGTGTAATAAAAAAAAAAATAATAAAAGCATCAATTGTTTGTTTAAGTTCAAAATAATTTCAAAGACATTAGCTTGCTAAGTTAATGCCATCTGAAGCCCATAAAGATATATCTATATACATGAACCATATTTCCTACCATATAAGGGGAGTGGCTGTATCAAGGCAAAATACTCTGACTCCCCGGGAAGAGAAATACAGAGGAGGGGATTCCTAACCCCCCAACTCTGTCCCATTTAGTCGACTCCTACGACACGCGGAGGGAAAATGGAATAAGTATTCTAGCCCCCCTCCCATAATGGGAAAATTATGTGAAAATAAAGTTCGCGATACAAGTATAACGTCTTTTACAAAATTCACCGTTACTCACAAGAATCAAGCTTACTTTTAAACCAAGGTTGGTAAAAACTTATCAAAACTGGAACGTTCCAAGAGCACATTACGGTACCTAAAATTGGAAGAAAATATCACAAATCCACCAATTCCTACTCACCTGTTCGACAATGGATGCTAAGAGCGCTGATAAATTCTTATTTTTTATTGTTTCCTTCACTTTGGTTTCAGATAAACCCAGAAGACTCAGTTTTTCAGCTAATTCCATGACGACAGATGGAGAAATTATCTGCGAATTTCACTCTCAAGACAGACCCTACATGTTAGTTGGAAAGTATTGCCATACTCATAAAAACCATAAGATATAACATTCACGAATGAATTTCGTGAATAACAATGCATACACATTTTATTTTTTACTATCAACGAACTACGAATATCTTAAATTGCAGATAAAACTTCTGACATGGAAGATAAACTTGACATGTTTCAAAATAGCATTTGAAGAAGGAAGATATATCAGCAGTGGTAATTTCTCAATTTGGTAACATTGCTCAACCAAAAACATTGTATGATGAAATGTTGTGTGTGATTTTCAAATATTTAAAATATACATTTTTTACTAAAAAAAAAAAAATCAAAATATATACATAAAATATGCTGCTTATTACTTCTATAAGATAGTAACAGTTATTTATCTTTTATAATATGACAACAGCTGGCAACGTAAAATTTCTACGCTAAAGAAAATGGGCATCGAAAGAAGCAATATGACACCGTGAGAAATTAGTTACGTATGCACTACAGTTTATATATATATATATATATATATATATATATATATATATATATATATATATATATATATATATATATATATATATATATATATATATATATATATATACACACACACACACACACACATATATATATATATATATATATATATATATATATATATATATATATATATATATATATATATATATATATATATATATATATATATATATATATATACACACACATATATATATATATATATATATATATATATATATATATATATATATATATATATATATATATATATATATATATATATATATATATATATATATATATATATATATATATATATATATATATATATATATATATATATATATATATATATATATATATATATATATATATATATATATATATATATATATATATATATATATATATATATATATATATATATATATATATATATATATATATATATATATATATATATATAAATGAGTGTGACACCGGGCTAGTCAAGAAAATTGCCCTCATCAGTCCCAGGCATGAAGAACACATTAAGACGAATAAAAAGTAGAAGCTTAAGGACAAGGCAGAAATAAGGGAATGATGCACAATACGAAATGGACAGGCTGAAAGAATACCCGAAATACTGAGGACCTAGAAATATGGTAGGGTTAGGCCCTGAGATGGCAATAGCTCCACTCTTTGAATGAATATAGTTATATGAACTAAGAGAGACATGAGGAGGAAGAGACTTCCAAAGTCTGGAGGAGGATAGGAAGAAGCAGTCGCTGCACTGACCAATCCACGAGCTACAAATCTCCATACAGTACCTGTGAGACGAGGCCACTTGGTGAGTGTTACGCGGCCTCGGCAGTGGGGGAGGAATGCAACTCGCCAACTCATCAGAGCAGCGATGAGGTAGTAGCAATAGAAAAGAGAGAGTTATGATACCTTTTGGCGAAGAGACAGAGAGTGCAGGTTAAAAGTAAAAGAAGGGTCGCTGATGAGTATGACTATCTTAGACTAAACCCCATCAAGGACATAAGTATAAGAAGAAGCACTTTAAATGTGAGAGCAGTATTCTAAGCAGGGACTGATAAGACATTTATAGATTTTAAGTAAGATGTGATGGCAAAAATGAAACAGAACCCCAAATGTTTTGGATGCAGATTTAGAAATATGGATTATGTGACTCCTCCAAGACACGTTAGAGGCTATCTGAATTCCTAACATGTTGATAGAATTAAGAGGGTAATTTCGTTAGTTTCAAAGACAATAAGGCTATTAGAAGGAGAATATGATAAAGAGATAGCCAGAAACTGTCTTGGAGGTATTAAAGTTAACTAGATTTTGGGTTCCCCACTCTCATACCCTCTGCAAATAGAGAGAGTGATACCAGACTGATTTCGAGTAGCAGGTGAAGCTTGTGAAGAGAAGGCAGAGGAAAATTGAAGCGTAGAATCATTGGCAAAGGCGTGGAGAAGAGAGGAGGATGGGGACTGTAGAAGATCGTTGATGAAAAGAGGGAAGAGAGTAACCAAAAAAAAAAAAAAAAAAAAAAAAAAAAAAAAAAAAAAAAAAAAAAAAACAGAACCCTGTGGAACACCACCGTAATGCGCAGTCAATAACCACAGATATAAGGTGGTCGGAAAGAGAACTGGAAATCAGAGAACAGAAAGGAGAGGTAAAACCTTAAGCAGGGAGTTTGGCCAACAAAGCCTTGTGTCAAGCTCTGTCAAAATCATTAGAGATATCAAGGGCGACGACAAAAGATTCCTCAAAGTTCCTCAGAGAAGATGACCATACATGAGTAAGATAGGACAGGTGATCACCAGTGGATCCTGTTTTGTGGAAGCCGTACTGGTAATCAGAGATAAGCGAGTTAGATTAAAGATGTTTCAAGAAGTGAGAATTGAAAAAATTTTCGAATACTTTGTCGATAGAAGAGACTAGGGCAATAGGTCAGTAGTTGCAAGTAATAGAGTGGTCACCCTACTTAGGAACAGGCTGAACTAGAACATGCATCCAAGAAGAAGGATAGATACTGGTTGAGAGAATGAGGTGAAAAAGACGGCAAAGAGAGGGAGCCAATTCATCTGCAAACTACTTAAGAAACCTTGCAGGGATAACATCGGGCCCGGAGGCCTTGTTCATCTTTAGAGAGCAAAGATCATTATGGACTTTCATTGAAGAAAGAATAAGGAAGGACATAGGGTTTCGGAGAGATGAATTACAAGAAACGGGTTGGCAGAAAAATGAGAGCCAAAGAAAGTGGCTTTGTAAGTGGGAGACCAAGCTATGGAACCATCAGGACGAATGAAAGGAGGGAAGCTTGAGTTACTGAAGTTTTTGAAGATGTTTTTGGCTAAGGACCAGAAATATTTATCAGTGAGAGAGGAGTTAAGGTCATCAACTTTCCTTCTTAATAAGGAAACTTTAGACTTTCGAACCTGAGCAGTGAAGCTATTCTTAGCTAAAATAAAAGCAGAGCTAGTTAAATCACAAGAGTTTGGTACAACCGGAATACCCGATCCCTGGCCTGAATCGCCATGGAGCAGACAAGGTAAAAAAAAAAAAATGATTAGAGGGAGAAAAATATTTTACAGACAGGGATTGAACATCTCCATTCCCGAGGATATGATCTCGGCTACTTTTAGGACTACCTGATCATGGTTGTGCATCTGAAAGCAGTCATTCAATGGAAAGTCAAAAACACCGTTTTGGAAATCGTTGCGTTGGGTATATTCAAAGTGCCATAAGGGGCGCAGAGTAAGAGGAATGGATGGAGGGGGAGCAAAAATGTGCATACAATATTCTTGTGACTATGATTACAGCTGTAATAGGTTGACATGGTGATATAAAGAGCGACTGGAAAAGTGCTTCCTTGATATATATATATATATATATATATATATATATATATATATATATATATATATATATATATATATATATATATATAAATATATATATATATATATATATATATATATATATATATATATATATATATATATATATATATATATATATATATATATATATATATATATATATATATATATATATATATATATATATATATATATATATATATATATATATATATATATATATATATATATATATATATATATATATATATATATATATATATATATATATATATATATATATATATATATATATATATATATATATATATATATATATATATATATATATATATATATATATATATATATATATAAAGAGCGATTGGAAAAGTGCTTTCTTGATATATATATATATATATATATATATATATATATATATATATATATATATATATATATATATATATTATATTATATATATATATATATATATATATATATATATATATATATATATAAAGAGCGATTGGAAAAGTGCTTTCTTGATATATAAATATATATATATATATATATATATATATATATATATATATATATATATATATATATATATATATATATATATATATATATATATATATATATATATATATATATATATATATATATATATAAAGAGCGATTGGAAAAGTGCTTTCTTGATATATATATATATATATATATATATATATATATATATATATATATATATATATATATATATATATATATATATATATATATATATATATATATATATATATATATATATATATATATATATATATATATATATATATATATACATACATAAACAAACTCAAACACACACACACACAAATATGCAGCCCCCTTTTGGAATCCGCACTTGAAAAAGCACATAGCTAAGCTTGAAAAAGTTCAAAGACATGCCACGAAACTGGTGCCAGAAATACGCAATCTCAGTTATGATGAGAGGCTGAGGGAATTAGACTTACCATCACTGGAAGCTAGAAGAGTGAGGGGGGATATGGTGACAGTCTTTAAATTCCTTCATGGTTATGATAGAGTGGATAGGGATCGATATTTTGATATGGCTGGCTCTAGAACTAGAGGTCATAGTTTGAAGCTTCGTAAGAAAACTTCTTTGCAGGATGTAAGGAAATACTTTTTCAGTGTAAGAGTAGTTGATAATTGGAATTGGCTAAACGAGGAGGTAGTTAATACTATCTCAATCCATAGTTTTAAGGACAGGTATGATAAGTATCACTAAGTATAAAATGGAAGCGATCAGGAGACGGGAAGATACGAGCTTTGGGCTCTTTCCCGTAAACACAATTAGGTAATCGCAATTAGGTAATCACACACACACCGCGCGTTCAGTGACACACGGAACTGCTCCTCTTAAATTTTTGATTGTTTCGAGTGACTAAGTGCTTAGTGGAAAACTTTACCATAATTTCCCTAAATCTGAAATCCTGCAGAGTATTGTGAGTACAAAACTTATATTTGTTGTATGACGAGACTGTCCAAAATATTAAAGGAAAAAAAAATTGAGAAAATTTTTCGTGAGGGGAGAGAGAAGCTGCCGTCCAGTTCTGCCTTGAAGGAAATTTAGAAGAGTTGCCAGAGGTGAAGCCATCACATCACATTACCTAATTTTTTGTGTAAACTGGGGAAAGCTCTTAAGCCGTTTACCTGATCCTGTGGTTCCATATAATGTTAAAATCAGTATCCTTCCCATTTATATTAACTTGTTAGTTAGTTTGATACACGAAAAATTGAATAAGTAAAAAAAAAAAAAAATATCCACCTGTCAACAGTACTGAGTTAAGTTGCCAAGTAGTACAGCTGTCTTATTTTCTTCATTTTTTTTTTGCTTTTCTTTTAGCTTTCTCTTTTACTATTTTGTTTTTATTTTGTATATATATTGAGTTAAATGTAAAGTCTAATCTTGTGATAACATACCTTGGTTAGCAAGTGAGTTTATCAGTTAGGAAGAATATATAGCAGAAACAGGTGGGTGCCACCTCAGATGCAGGTTCGAATTTTTCCTTCAGGTTTGACTTTTGTTTTGTTGCACTTTTTTTTTCTTTTTCTTTTTATCTTTAAATTACCATGGTCAAGTTTTTAAGTTAAGATGTGTGTTACCAGAAAAGAGATAAACTGAGTCACTAAATAGCACTTATATGGAGATATAAAAATTCGGTGTGAAGCTTAATTAAAAGATTTTTCTCTTTTTTTTTTCCTCTTTCTCGTCTTCTTTCTATATTCTGTGAGAGGGAGAACATAAAAATGACGCCATCTCTGTCCCAAACCTCTCCCATCCATGGGTCGGTAGGAGGGGTAGCCATCAGGAGACTCAAACAGAAAATCAAGAATATAGAGGAAATGGTTATAAGCCTTGATGATAAAATTCAGAATATGGATGGAGAAATGAAAGAGAATGAAACACTCAGAGAGCAAATGAGATCTTTGGAGGAAGCAAATAAAGCACAAGGGCAGGAGAGAAAGGAACTAGAAAAAAGAATAAAAAAGCTGGAAGGTGAAAAGAGTCAACTAGAATCTAGACTTTCTAAACAAGAAGATAAAAACAAACAGCTGAATGACAACCTAAAGGAATTAGATGTTAGTTCACTGCTCTCTTCTGAGAGAGACGAGATTGCTGCTTGGAATGTCCAGATTAAGGAAAACATTGAACAGTTCAGAAAAGAGTTCCAGGAGCTGAATATGGAAAATGATGCCATGAAAACTTCCTTTGCTGATGCACTAAAGGGGAATGTGGCAGTAAAAGAGGCTGTAAAGGTGGTGGCACTGGAAAACATACAAACAGTTGACTATAAAGAGACAGCAATCGAAAAAATGAAAGACGTTGTGATGGAAAGGGCAAACCCACTCATCAGACAGGCACTTGATAAGGAGAAGACAGTGGTAATCTCAGGCATAAGCGAGTCCCAGGAGCCAACATGGCAGGGGAGACTTGAAGAAAATAAAGCTAGGGTTGTAGACCTGATAAGAAAGCTTGGAGTAGTATGTGGCCCTAAGGATATTGTAAACATACACCAACTAGGTAAATATTCGAGGGAAGGAAAGCCGAGACCAACAAAAGTAACCTTTGAGAGAGGGGAAACATGTAGGGAAATATTGTTGAGAAAAAAAAGTCTAAAAGACCTTCAAGAATTCAAAGAAGTGTTCATTAGACAATACAGAACACAGGAAGAGATGGGAAAGATAAAAAACTTGTTGCAAGAGGCAAGAAGGTTAAATGATGAAAGAAATGAAGAAGAGAAGAAAAATTTTCATTAAAGAGTTCTTCCAGACAAAGGGGAGATAAAGAAGATAATGACAGAAGATCAGGGGATGGGGCCTCATTAAGATTGTTATACATAAATGCTGATGGATTAGCTGGTAAGGCAGTAGAATTAAAAGATAGGATTCACAACAGTAAGGCAGATATAGTAGCAATTACAGAGACTAAGTTGAGTGAGGACATAAACAGTGTCACAGTTTTTCCTAAGGGTTTCAGAATACTAAGGGTTGAAAGATCTGAGAGGACTGGTGGAGGGATAGCACTGCTCATAAGTGAAAGGATTCAAGTCGAAGAAATAAACTTGGCTATAGAAAGTGAGTTCAAGGAATTTCTTGTTGCTCGCATAAATACTGGGTCAGATAGCATTATAATAACTGTTGTATACAACCCACCAAGGAACCAAAATAGGCTTGAAGTTTATGAGGAAAGTCATATAGGTACTATTGAAGTCATAAACTCAGTTGTTAACTTGGCACGGGAAAAAAAATGTAGGATTTTGATTATGGGAGACTTTAATCATAAAGAGATAGATTGGATAAATCTTGACCCACACAGTGGTGAGGACTCATTCGGGGCAAGATTCCTAGATTGCGTATAAGGGAATTTCCTACACCAACATGTAATGGAACCAACAAGGGCCAGGGGTGGGGATGAGCCATCACTACTTGATCTAGTGTTCACAGATAATGTGTTGGATATTGAAAAAATTGAGTATGAACCACCAATTGGAAAGAGTGACCACTGTGTGTTGTTGATGGAGTATATCATTGAAGATATTCTTCCTGAGAGTAGAGGCACTGAGGACATGAGGAGGAAGTATCGGAAAGGAGATTACATCAAAATGAATGAGCTTTTTGCAGTTATTGACTGGAGAACCTTATTTTACAACAAATCTGTACAAGAAATGTATGACATCTTTTGTGAGAAGTATGGGAAGATAGTAGATTGCTGCATACCTGTCACCAAAGTAGGTGTAATTCATGCCAGAGAGAAATGGTTCGATAATGGGTGTAAAAGAGCTAAGGAGTGGAGAGACAAATGCTGGAAAAGGCATAGGAGGAGAAAAAACATAAATGCCTGGCAAACCTACAAAAGAGCAAGAAATGACTACCTAAGTAAAAGGAGAGAGGCAGAGAGAGACTATGAGAGGGACATCACCAGGAAGGCTAAAGAAAATCCCAAGCTTTTCCACAGCTTTATCAGAGGAAAACTGAAGGTAAAAGAACAGGTTTTAAGGCTAAAGAGAGCGGATGGAAGCATCACTGAGACGGATGAAGAGATCTGCAAAGAATTGAACAAGGAGTTTCAGTCAGTATTTACAGTAGAAAATACCCCACCCCCTCAGATTGCAGTGATAGAAGCTCAAGGGCCGGTATTAGAGAACATCAACCTTACAGCCACAGAGGTATGTAAAGCGCTGATGGATTTAGATGTTCATAAAGCTACAGGTCCTGATGACATATCCCCTCATGTGCTTAAAAAATGCGCAAACACAATATCAGTGGCACTAAGTATCATATTTAAGGAGTCACTGGAGTCGGGGGAGATTCCAAGATGCTGGAAACAAGCAAATGTGATACCTATCTTCAAAAAGGGAAGGAGGGATACGGCTCTGAACTATAGACCAGTTTCCTTGACCAGCATAGTTTGCAAAGTTATGGAGAAACTACTAAGGAAACATATCTCTCTTCACTTGGAATCCTTCAACTTTTTGTCAGTGAGGCAACATGGCTTCAGAGAAGGTAGATCAACAGTAACAAACTTATTAGAATTTTATGATGAGGTAAGCCGAATCTTACAGGAAAGAGAGGGCTGGGCAGATTGCATATTCCTAGACTTCCAGAAAGCGTTTGACACTGTTCCACATGGGAGACTTATTAGGAAGCTGCAATCAATGGCTAGAATAGGTGGAAATGTTTTGGAATGGATAAAAACTTACTTAGAAGGAAGGGAACAGAGGGTTAGAGTAAGACACTCAGTGTCTGAATGGAGAAGAGTTAGTAGTGGAGTTCCACAGGGTTCAGTTTTAGGGCCACTTTTGTTCCTTGTATATGTAAATGACCTACCAGAGTCTGTAAATTCATTCATGAATATGTTTGCAGATGATGCAAAGATTGTGAAGAAAGTAAAAAACGAGAACAATGGTAGAGAACTTCAGGAGGATCTAAATAATCTGCATGAGTGGTCAGAAAAGTGGCTAATGAAATTCAATACTTCAAAATGTAAGGTAATGAGAATGGGTAGAAGTGCAAGAAGGCCCAAGCTTGACTACTCGGTGGCTGGAGTACAACTTCAAGAGACAGAAAATGAGAGAGATCTTGGAGTAAACATACTGGCAGATTTGTCTCCAGAAATACATATAAATGGCATAGTAAGGGCAGCATATGCATATATATATATATATATATATATATATATATATATATATATATATATATATATATATATATATATATATATATATATATAAATATATTTATATATATATGTATATATATATATATATATATATATATATATATATATATATATATATATATATATATATATATATATATATATATATATATATATATATATATATCAACCTATTACAGCTGTAAGTTTGCATAGTCACAAGAATATTGTATACACCACTGTTGTATGTATATTCTCTACACTACAGGCCAGGACTCTCTCATGTAAGGTGATTACCTAATTGTGATTACCTAATTGTGTTTACGGGAAAGAGCCGAAAGCTCGTATCTTCCCGGCTCCTGATCGGTTCCATTTTATACTTAGTGATACTTATCATACCTGTCCTTAAAACTATGGATTGAGATAGCATTAACTACCTCCTCGCTTAGCGAATTCCAATTATCAACTACTCTTACACTGAAAAAGTATTTCCTTACATCCTGCAAAGAAGTTTTCTTACGAAGCTTCAAACTATGACCTCTAGTTCTAGAGCCAGCCATATCAAAATATCGATCCCTATCCACTCTATCATAACCATGAAGGAATTTAAAGACTGTCACCATATCCCCCCTCACTCTTCTAGCTTCGAGTGATGGTAAGTCTAATTCCCTCAGCCTCTCATCATAACTGAGATTGCGTATTTCTGGCACCAGTTTCGTGGCATGTCTTTGAACTTTTTCAAGCTTAGCTATGTGCTTTTTCAAGTGCGGATTCCAAAAGGGGGCTGCATATTCGAGTTTTGGCCTCACATAGGTTACATAAATATTTCTGAACATTTCCTTGTCCATGTGCCTGAAGGCTACCCTTACATCTGATAAGAATGCATATGCAAAGTGATAATAGATATGCGAAGACACTTAACATTTACTTTATTTAAAGGTTACATTTTTCCACTAAGCCTCAATGCCCCCGTCTCCTTAACGTAATGCTATCTGTACGGGCGCCAACAATACTCTAACTGCCCTCGGTCGTCGGTTGATCCCTTTTATAACCTCAGGTCTTTCAAAATTACAAAGAGATGGCGGCCATAGTTCTTGGTCGTGCCTCCACCAATAGGATTTCAGAGAAGGGAGAACACCCCATAACCTATATGGTGTGGGGGTGCCTAAAGAACGCAAGTTTGGGCGCCAATTCTATATATATATATATATATATATATATATATATATATATATATATATATATATATATATATGTATATATCTATATATATATATATATATATATATATATATATATATATATATATATATATATATATATATATATATATATATATATATGAATCATTTTTTTTTTACCCCGACCGGGACTCGAACCTAGGACTTATGATTACTAAGTCAAGGCGCTACCTCTACACCACAGAAGGTTAAAAGGAATCCAACCTTATAGCTTATATCTGCTATACTTAGGAATGAACGCATTCTATCTGAATGCCACTATGTTCATAGTACAGATTCCCCAACCTCACTCGTGGCTTCATTTTAGCATTTAATTCAATTCCCAGTCTCATTCGGGCATGAAATATCAAATAAGCACATTACATATGTGAAAACATGAATCATTTTTTTTACCCCTACCGGGACTCGAACCTAGGACTTATGATTACTAAGTCAAGGCGCTACCACTACACCACAGAAGGTTAAAAGGAATCCAACCTTATAGCTTATATCTGCTATACTTAGGAATGAACCTATTCTATATGAATGCCACTATGTTCATATTACAGATTCCCCAACCTCACTCGTGGCTTCATTTTAGCATTTAATTCAATTCCCAATCTCATTCGGGCATGAAATATCAAATAAGCACATTACATATGTGAAAACATAAATCATTTTCTAACCCCGACCGGGACTCGAACCTAGGACTTATGATTACTAAGTCAAGGCGCTACCACTACACCACAGAAGGTTAAAAGGAATCCAACCTTATAGCTTATATCTGCTATACTTAGGAATGAACGCATTCTATCTGAATGCCACTATGTTCATATTACAGATTCCCCAACCTCACTCGTGGCTTCATTTTAGCATTTAATTCAATTCCCAATCTCATTCGGGAATGAAATATCAAATAAGCACATTACAAATGTGAAAACATGAATAATTTTTTTACCCCGACCGGAACTCGAACCTAGGACTTATGATTACTAAGTCAAGGCACTACCACTACACCACAGAAGGTTAAAAGGAATCCAACCTTATAGCTTATGTCTGCTATATATGGGTAAAAAAAATGATTCATGTTTTCACATATGTAATGTGCATTTGTAGTGTGGTGTAGTGGTAGCGCCTCGACTTAGTAATCATAAGTCCTAGGTTCGAGTCCCGGTCTGGGTAAAAAATGATTCATGTTTTCACATATGTAATGTGCTTATCTGGTTATTTCATGGCCTGAATGAGATTGGGAATTGAATTAAATGCTAAAATGAAGCCACGAGTGAGGTTGGGGAATCTGTAGTATGAACATAGTGGCATTCAGTTAGAATGCGTTCATTCCTAAGTATAGCAGATATAAGCTAAAAGGTTGGATTCCTTTTACCTTCTGTGGTGTAGTGGTAGCGCCTTGACTTAGTAATCATAAGTCCTAGGTTCGAGTCCCGGTCGGGGTAAAAAATGATTCATGTTTTCACATATGTAATGTGCTTATCTGGTTATTTCATGGCCTGAATGAGATTTGGAATTGAATTAAATGCTAAAATGAAGCCACGAGTGAGGTTGGGGAATCTGTAATATGAACATAGTGACATTCAGTTAGAATGCGTTCATTCCTAAGTATAGCAGATATAAGCTATAAGGTTGGATTCCTTTTAACCTTCTGTGGTGTAGTGGTAGCGCCTTGACTTAGTAATCATAAGTCCTAGGTTCGAGTCCCGGTCGGGGTAAAAAAAAAATATTCATGTTTTCACATATGTAATGTGCTTATCTGGTTATTTCATGGCCCGAATGAGATTGGGAATTGAATTAAATGCTAAAATGAAGCCACGAGTGAGGTTGGGGAATCTGTAATATGAACATAGTGGAATTCAGTTAGAATGCGTTCATTCCTAAGTATAGCAGATATCAGCTATAAGGTTGGATTCCTTTTAACCTTCTGTGGTGCTACCTTGACTTAGTAATCATAAGTCCTAGGTTCGAGTCCCAGTCGGGGTAAAAAATGATTCATGTTTTCACATATGTAATGTGCTTATCTGGTTATTTCATGGCCCGAATGAGATTGGGAATTGAATTAAATGCTAAAATGAAGCCACGAGTGAGGTTGGGGAATCTGTAATATGAACATAGTGGCATTCAGTTAGAATGCGTTCATTCCTAAGTATAGCAGATATAAGCTATAAAGTTGGATTCCTTTTAACCTTCTGTGGTGTAGTGGTAGCGCCTTGACTTAGTAATCATAAGTCCTAGGTTCGAGTCCCGGTCGGGGTAAAAAATGATTCATGTTTTCACATATGCAATGTGCTTATCTGGTTATTTCATGGCCCGAATGAGATTGGGAATTGAATTAAATGGTAAAATGAAGCCACGAGTGAGGTTGGGGAATCTGTAATATGAACATAGTGGCATTCAGTTAGAATGCGTTTATTCCTAAGTATAGCAGATATAAGCTATAAGGTTGGATTCCTTTTAACCTTCTGTGGTGTAGTGGTAGCGCCTTGACTTAGTAATCATAAGTCCTAGGTTCGAGTCCCGGTCGGGGTAAAAAAATTATTCATGTTTTCACATATGTAATGTGCTTATCTGGTTATATATATATATATATATATTTATATATATATATATATATATATATATATATATATATATATATTATATATATATATATATATATATATATATATATATATATATATATATATATATATATATATATATATATATATATATATATATATATATATATATATATATATATATATATATATATATATATATATATATATATATATATATATATATATATATATATATATATATATATATATATATATATATACATATATATATATATATATATATATATATATATATATATATATATATATATATATATATATATATATATATATATATATATATATATATATATATATATTTCTGTAAATCCTTCTCAATGAGATAATTTTTGCACATATAGTATGTCGATAAAAACCTGAGGAAGTATAAAAACTCTTTAGTAAAAAGACGGACACTTTAGGTATGAGGACTACATAGAACAAATATCAAAAAGTAGATTCTCTAACCAAAATTCAAAATCTAACTTTAGAAATATAATTCATAAGCAAAATATTGTAGTCTATATGGAAGTTAGGGGTGTTATCATATTCTTATAAAATCAGAGCATAATCATGAATTACAAATATAAATACATAAATTTATGTGTCTCTTACAGTTTCAAGGAAAGCAAACTAGTCAACTCGGGTCCCAGTTATAAACCCGCATTCATGAAGAGAAAATTGGTGCCAGGTTGGCATGTGCAGCTGTAAAGCATTAAGGAAAAGTCATAATCTCTAGGAGACTAGTGAGAATCAGCAGCCCCAAATGACTTGGGAAACGCTTTCGATATAGGGGAAAGAAGACTTAAGTGTCCGACATATACACAAGGTTGGTCGAGATATATATCACAGAAATTAATCCTTATCTTTTTTTTTTAGAACCATTATTTGTAAAAATGATGTGTTGGCGTACAAACTGTTGAGATAACATGTTGAATATAAATGATCATGAGTAATTATATTTCTCTATGCTTGCTAGCATTATCACTGTAAACTGTACAGATCTTATTTCTTATCTCTGTCTAGCAAACTGTATGAACGATAATATAACATGAATCATCGTATTCAGGGAACAGTAAAAACTGCAGTTTTGAAGAAATAAAGAAATGTAAAATAGAAAATGAAAAATACAAAAAACGAAGAGGATCTATTAATGAAGTTTGTTAATACAGTGAGCCCTCGCTATATCGCAGATCACCTTTCGCGAAGTCAGTGCATCGCGTTTTTTTTGGAGAGCCTTTTTTTTCTTCCAGAGTATATGCGAGAATATTAAAATATTAAAATATAAAAATGTTCAGTATTTTCATTATTTTATTGAAATTTGTTTTTCATTATTTTATTGATAAAAAAAGTATTTCCCAGACCAAAAAATAATAAAGCAGTAAAAAATAGTAAAAAACATAAATTTAAACATGTAACTCTGCACCATGCAAAGTACAATACCAGTATCGGTGTTTCGGAAAACGAAAGAGGGTCAAACCTACATGAGCTAGCACATATTAAAATTTCCAATATTTTCATTATTTTATTGATGAAAAAAAGTATTTCCTAGCTTAAGAATAATAAAACAGTAAAAAATAGTAAAAAGACATAAATTTAAACATGTAACTCACAGTATTGAACCATGTAAAATATGATACCGGTATCGGCGTTTCGGAAAACGAAAAGGGTCGCACCTACGTGAGCTAGTACATATTCAAATTTCCAGTATTTTAATTATTTTATTGATAAAAAAAAGTATTTCCTAGCCTAGAAATAATAAAACAGTAAAAAAGTAAAAAACATAAATCTAAACATGTAACTCACGGCATTGCATCATATTAAACATTGTACGATAGCGTACACTGTATTGGCGTCTTGGAAAACACAAAGGGTTGCACCTACGTGTGATAATACATGGGATGCTATTGGCTAAAAGGGTAGGAGATGACGAATCACAGAATTGTTTTTCAGTATATTCTGTATCATGGGGTTTGATTGGCTTTTGACTGAAGTTTGACTCACCCAGCATCTTCCATTGTCTGGCGTCACCCATTCAGTCAACTCACGTGTGCGCCGTTCACGTTGTGCTTCTTAATACGTTTTGCTTGTGATTTTGTGAACTTTCATATTTCAACCTTTGCAATGTCTCCCAAGCCTCCATCATCTTTTACGGCTTCTGGTAGTAAGCCTAAGCGGCAAAGGAGGATGTTGGCCATAAGAGAAAAGGTAAAACTGTTAGATATGCTGAAGGAAGGAAGAAGGTTCGCGGATGTCGGCCGCCATTTCGGTATCAACGACTGTACTGTTCGATACATAAAAAAGGATGAGGCAAATATCAGGAAAACAGCGACATTTCTTTTAATAAAACAGTGATGAGGGTCGTAACACCCCGCAATAAGATAATAGTGCAGATGGAATCTGCTTTAGCCCTGTGGGTTGCTGATTGCAGGAAGACGAACATCAGCTTAGACACCAATATAATACAAACAAAGGCGAAGAAGCTTTACTAGACATTCGCTGCAAGCGAACCCGACGATGACAGTGGTGACCATGAGGAGGAGGAGAGAGAAGAATATATTGATGACCCACAACCAGGACCGTCCAGCGATTCTCCACCAAGGAAACCATTGTTCATTGCAAGCAAAGGATGATTCACCAAATATCAAAAACGCTTTGGCCTAAAGAGAGTTTCGGTGCATGGTGAAGCTGCCTCTGCAGATACAGCTGCAGCTGAAGAATATGTAAAGAACTACTTCAAGAAAATTATTGAGGAAGGCGAATATGCTCCTGAGCAAGTCTTTAACATGGATGAGACTGGATTATTTTGGAAGAAAATGCCGTCTCGCACTTTTCTCTTCTAAAGAGAAGCTAATGCCTTGGGATTTAAAGCGCACAAAGACCTCGTTGCCCTCATCATGTGCGGGAATACTCCAGGCTTCATGCTAAAGCCCAGGCTTATCTACAAGTCTAAGAACCCTAGGGCTTTGAAGAACAAGAATAAGAATCTGTTGCAAGTGTTGGATACATAACCCCAAGGACTGGATTATGAAAAGCCTCACACTGAACTGGTTTCACCAATGCTTTATCCCACAGGTCAAAGTTTATCTTGCGGAGAAAGGCCTTGAATTTAAAGTCCTTCTTTTGATGGATAATGCTGGTGGCCACGCAACTGATCTCGAATATGACGGTGTTCAAGTAGAGTTCCTGCTACCGAATACGACATCACTGATTCAGCCTATGGATCAAGGGGTTATTCGTGCATTCAAGGCCCTCTACGCACAAAATGCCTTGGGAAACTTGATTGACTCCATGGATGCAGACAAAGAATTCGTATTAAAGACATACTGACGTAACTACGCGATTGCTACATGACTTCAAAATATTCAGAATGCAATCAAATAGATGAAGCCGGCCACAATCAATGCCAACTGGAAGAAATTGTGGCTCGAAGTCATCTACGACTACAAGGGATTCGCTCCTGACGAAGTGCATAACTCGTCAGTTGCGAAAGCTGTGAAGGTGGCTGCATTTCTAGGAGGAGAGGGCTTTAAAGATATGACTCAAGATGACGTGAATGAACTGATCGACTGCCACTCACAGCCTTTGACTGATGAAGACTTGGAGGAAATGACAAAATCAGCGAGCGAAGAAGTAGAAGAAGAAGAACAACAGGGAACGCACGAAGAAGTCAAAGAACCTGGTCTTGCACTCGAGCATCTGGTAGCTATGTATAAAAATGTGAAAACACTCCAACGACTGTTGCAGGAGCATGACTGTAACATGGTTTGCTCGGTGACCTTCTGCAATATTATATTTCGACGATGCCATGACTCCTTACAAGACCATCTTTGCACAAAAGAAGAAACAGCGACAGCAACTCCCCATTACCATGTTTTTCTCTCGCAAAAAGCAGCCGTAAGGCTGTCATTGGCTGTGGAGTATTTGGCTATGGAGGATGTACACGCCATCATCACCTCATTTATGGTAAGCTTACCTATCACATTCATATAAATTTACGCTTGCGTGCTGTTATTAATAAAGTAAAGGGTGGTTTGTTTACAGTGCAGGGAGGGTTTATAAAGGTAAAAATAAATGTAAAATACCTATGTATATACTGTGCTCCTACTTCGGTGATTTTCACCTATCGTGGCTGGTCCCGGAACCGAACCCCCGCAATAAATGAGGGAGCACTGTATATGGCGACCAAAATTTTATTTTCCTGCTATACAGTAAACATCAAATAAACTTAAGCCTTATCTAAAAGATTAGCTTTTGGTGTTTTAAAACATCAATAAGAATTTAAGCAGTGGAAATGAACCTAGACTTTGAGAGTAAGGCCTTCATAGCAAGAACAGTGTTTATTTGTTAAGACAACAAGGGATATGAGGTGAGCAGGTAACAACAGACGCTACCTCTGTCTTCTCCTCATTACAAGTCTAGTTGACAAAATATCTTTTCCCCAAAGAAATTCTTATTGCCATGCAAAATTAATAGACGATATCTGAGCAATGTACTCAAAGAAATGTCAACAGGAAATATATTGATATGCAGTGCATGAAGATAAATAACAATACAAAAATCATCAACACCGACTACGGCATACAGTGGCAACCATTTTAATAATTAGGTATTTTTTCTATATATGAGAAGCTTAAATTTGCCTCCAACTCCGTCTTTTCTATTCTATTATAAGCTGATATTAACTTAGAAAAAGACGGATTTTTCTAAGATAAATGCCTTTTATCTTTGAAACTTTAATAAACTAAGTTGTGAGCAATCAATTGTACGTCAGAGCAATGTGTAAACGAATGATACAATAATTACCACTAAAGGATATACTAAATTCCTCCACCTATTCTTCCTGGTCTAATTCACTTACTTAACTTTACTTCATTGAAGGAAGGCCAATGAAACTTTACTCAAAGTAACATGTCCAACTTCATCAAAGAATCGGGTAAAGACATTTTAAGTGACCTCTACTTAAGTCTCTGAGGAGGAACGGTCTCTCTCTCTCTCTCTCTCTCTCTCTCTCTCTCTCTCTCTCTCTCTCTCTCTCTCTCTCTCTCTCTCTCTCTCTCTCTCTCTCTCTCTCTCTCCAAAAGCTAGAGACAGGGCAAGTAACAGCAAAGCGTCAATTGATGTAAAATGTTACTTCATTTATATTTGAAATAAGAAAATGGAGATAATGGAGAGCAAGATTTTTTCTGAATTGTTCTCGTAGACATATATACACAGTCCTGAAACTACTCAACCACTTCATTAAAGCAAATATCCCATTTCTAGATGACAAATAACGTTCTATAAAAGTGTGCAAGTATACTCTGTGAAAACATAAGTTCTGCAAGTGTACTTGTGCCAGAATATAAGGATAAAAAAAAAGTAATTCGAACACACTGCCATGAGTCCGTAATGTACCTAACCTAACCTAACCTAACCTAACTGGTTCCCTATCAAGGTTGGCGTCCGAATTCTGCAAATGATCTCAAAAATGTTCTGATGAATATATAATATACTACATAATGTCATAATTCATGTTCACAAAGATGTTTCTCATTAGCAACGTTTATATTCATGGAATTTTTTTCAGCTCCGAGTCATTTTTGTTTGTTTGTTTGTTTGTTTGTAGCGCATAATCTCGGGAAAAATAAGGTATATGGTTATATACAAAAACAAGCATAGCTTGAAGATTTTGTACGTGTAATGTAAAGATGACTAAAAATATTGAATTTCATGTTTCGTCAATAAATTATATACATTGACCATTACCGATGGCGTAAAGACATGCACAAAAGTTTATTCTGTGCATAAATTAAAAAAGTAAAGAAAAAAAGATTGCGAAGTGATACACGAGTCAAGAATCAACCAATTTAAAAATTTTGTTTCCAAAGATCCCAGAATTTCACTCAAGGCAGAGTGATGCAGCCCTTAGAATTGTGTTAATGTAAAATCAAGGTTCCAGAAACTATAATATAACTTTAAAAGGAGAAGTTTCAGTTGTCTCTGAAGTGACAAAGATGCAAAGAGGTCAATGATGAGAATTGAATTTTATTTTTCTTCAATATAATATCTTCGTAATATCAAATAGGTGTCAAATTAATTTTAGTCTCTATAATTTCGGAATGATTGACTTAAAAGTAATTTTTTGTTTATTATAAATAACGAAATGGATGGACTAAGTATTATGTTAAAAGGGAATAATTACGTCGAGCGGTATATATATATATATATATATATATATATATATATATATATATATATATATATATATATATATTTATATATATATATATATATATATATATATATATATATATATATATATATATATATATTATATATATATATATATATATATATCCACAGGTTCAGACTTTCAAACTTTTGAGACTGTTAAGCTGATGACCGATAATAAGAGTTAATCAAAATGTCAAATCATACCATACTATATGTGATAACAGGCAAATACTTCAGCAACATCTATATTATATTCCTCAAAACACATGCACACACACACACACTAAAAAAAAAAACACCATCTAAAGCACTACTTCCTAAAAATGTGAAGACGGAGAGAAAGCGCTGAAAAAAAAAAAAAATCTGTAACTGAAGGCATATGGAGGTGGTATTGTACGATTCCCGAAGGTGAACACCGACTTCGCCACAAGAATGTTTTAGATTTTCACAGTAAAACGTTCCTCCATTCATGTTGGTAAGAGGAAAGTCAATTCCTGTTCTCTCTAAGTTTAAATCAAGACACTGATTGCCGGAGCCAGAAGAAATAAATATTACTCTCTCTCTCTCTCTCTCTCTCTCTCTCTCTCTCTCTCTCTCTCTCTCTCTCTCTCTCTCTCTCTCTCTCTCTTTCTCTCTCTCTCTCTCTCTCTCTCTCTCTCTCTCTCTCTCTCTCTGCAAAGTTTCAAAGGAAATCGTTGGCAAGGAGTCTGTGAGCAAGGGGAAAAGAGTCAACTAGAATCTAGACTTTCTAAACAAGAAGATAAAAACAAACAGCTGAATGACAACCTAAAGGAATTAGATGTTAGTTCACTGCTCTCTTCTGAGAGAGACGAGATTGCTGCTTGGAATGTCCAGATTAAGGAAAACATTGAACAGTTCAGAAAAGAGTTCCAGGAGCTGAATATGGAAAATGATGCCATGAAAACTTCCTTTGCTGATGCACTAAAGGGGAATGTGGCAGTAAAAGAGGCTGTAAAGGTGGTGGCACTGGAAAACATACAAACAGTTGACTATAAAGAGACAGTAATCGAAAAAATGAAAGACGTTGTGATGGAAAGGGCAAACCCACTCATCAGACAGGCACTTGATAAGGAGAAGACAGTGGTAATCTCAGGCATAAGCGAATCCCAGGAGCCAACATGGCAGGGGAGACTTGAAGAAAATAAAGCTAGGGTTGTAGACCTGATAAGAAAGCTTGGAGTAGTATGTGGTCCTGAGGATATTGTAAACATACACCAACTAGGTAAATATTCGAGGGAAGGAAAGCCGAGACCAACAAAAGTAACCTTTGAGAGAGGGGAAACATGTAGGGAAATATTGTTGAAAAAAAGTCTAAAAGACCTTCAAGAATTCAAAGAAGTGTTCATTAGAAAATACAGAACACAGGAAGAGATGGGAAAGATCAAAAACTTGTTGCAAGAGGCAAGAAGGTTAAATGATGAAAGAAATGAAGAAGAGAAGAAAAATTTTCATTACAGAGTTCTTCCAGACAAAGGGGAGATAAAGAAGATAATGACAGAAGATCAGGGGATGGGGCCTCATTAAGATTGTTATACACAAATGCTGATGGATTAGCTGGTAAGGCAGTAGAATTAAAAGATAGGATTCACAACAGTAAGGCAGATATAGTAGCAATTACAGAGACTAAGTTGAGTGAGGACATAAACAGTGTCACAGTTTTTCCTAAGGGTTTCAGAATACTAAGGTTGAAAGATCTGAGAGGACTGGTGGAGGGATAGCACTGCTCATAAGTGAAAGGATTCAAGTCGAAGAAATAAACTTGGCTATAGAAAGTGAGTTCAAGGAATTTCTTGTTGCTCGCATAAATACTGGGTCAGAGAGCATTATAATAACTGTTGTATACAACCCACCAAGGAACCAAAATAGGCTTGAAGTTTATGAGGAAAGTCATATAGGTACTATTGAAGTCATAAACTCAGTTGTTAACATGGCACGGGAAAAAAAATGTAGGATTTTGATTATGGGAGACTTTAATCATAAAGAGATAGATTGGATAAATCTTGACCCACACAGTGGTGAGGACTCATTCGGGGCAAGATTCCTAGATTGCGTATAAGGGAATTTCCTACACCAACATGTAATGGAACCAACAAGGGCCAGGGGTGGGGATGAGCCATCACTACTTGATCTAGTGTTCACAGATAATGTGTTGGATATTGAAAAAATTGAGTATGAACCACCAATTGGAAAGAGTGACCACTGTGTGTTGTTGATGGAGTATATCATTGAAGATATTCTTCCTGAGAGTAGAGGCACTGAGGACATGAGGAGGAACTATCGGAAAGGAGATTACATAAAAATGAATGAGCTTTTTGCAGTTATTGACTGGAGAACCTTATTTTACAACAAATCTGTACAAGAAATGTATGACATCTTTTGTGAGAAATATGGGAAGATAGTAGATTGCTGCATACCTGTCACCAAAGTAGGTGTAATTCATGCCAGAGAGAAATGGTTCGATAATGGGTGTAAAAGAGCTAAGGAGTGGAGAGACAAATGCTGGAAAAGGTATAGGAGGAGAAAAAACATAAATGCCTGGCAAACCTACAAAAGAGCAAGAAATGACTACCTAAGTAAAAGGAGAGAGGCAGAGAGAGACTATGAGAGGGACATCACCAGGAAGGCTAAAGAAAATCCCAAGCTTTTCCACAGCTTTATCAGAGGAAAACTGAGGGTAAAAGAACAGGTTTTAAGGCTAAAGAGAGCGGATGGAAGCATCACTGAGACGGATGAAGAGATCTGCAAAGAATTGAACAAGGAGTTTCAGTCAGTATTTACAGTAGAAAATACCCCACCCCCTCAGATTGCAGTGATAGAAGCTCAAGGGCCGGTATTAGAGAACATCAACCTTACAGCCACAGAGGTATGCAAAGCGCTGATGGATTTAGATGTTCACAAAGCTACAGGTCCTGATGACATATCCCCTCATGTGCTTAAAAAATGCGCAAACACAATATCAGTGGCACTAAGTATCATATTTAAGGAGTCACTGGAGTCGGGGGAGATTCCAAGATGCTGGAAACAAGCAAATGTGATACCTATCTTCAAAAAGGGAAGGAGGGATACGGCTCTGAACTATAGACCACTTTCCTTGACCAGCATAGTTTGCAAAGTTATGGAGAAACTACTAAGGAAACATATCTCTCTTCACTTGGAATCCTTCAACTTTTTGTCAGTGAGGCAACATGGCTTCAGAGAAGGTAGATCAACAGTAACAAACTTATTAGAATTTTATGATGAGGTAAGCCAAATCTTACAGGAAAGAGAGGGCTGGGCAGATTGCATATTCCTAGACTTCCAGAAAGCGTTTGACACTGTTCCACATGTGAGACTTATTAGGAAGCTGCAATCAATGGCTAGAATAGGTGGAAATGTTTTGGAATGGATAAAAACTTACTTAGAAGGAAGGGAACAGAGGGTTAGAGTAAGACACTCAATGTCTGAATGGAGAAGAGTTAGTAGTGGAGTTCCACAGGGTTCAGTTTTAGGGCCACTTTTGTTCCTTGTATATGTAAATGACCTACCAGAGTATGTTTGCAGATGATGCAAAGATTGTGAAGAAAGTAAAAAACGAGAACAATGGTAGAGAACTTCAGGAGGATCTAAATAATCTGCATGAGTGGTCAGAAAAGTGGCTAATGAAATTCAATACTTCGAAATGTAAGGTAATGAGAATGGGTAGAAGTGCAAGAAGGCCCAAGCTTGACTACTCGGTGGCTGGAGTACAACTTCAAGAGACAGAAAATGAGAGAGATCTAGGAGTAAACATACTGGCAGATTTGTCTCCAGAAATACATATAAATGGCATAGTAAGGGCAGCATATGCAGTCTTATCAAATGTAAGGGTAGCCTTCAGGCACATGGACAAGGAAATGTTCAGAAATATTTATGTAACCTATGTGAGGCCATAACTCGAATATGCAGCCCCCTTTTGGAATCCGCACTTGAAAAAGCACATAGCTAAGCTTGAAAAAGTTCAAAGACATGTCACGAAACTGGTGCCAGAAATACGCAATCTCAGTTATGATGAGAGGCTGAGGGAATTAGACTTACCATCACTCGAAGCTAGAAGAGTGAGGGGGGATATGGTGACAGTCTTTAAATTCCTTCATGGTTATGATAGAGTGGATAGGGATCGATATTTTGATATGGCTGGCTCTAGAACTAGAGGTCATAGTTTAAAGCTTCGTAAGAAAACTTCTTTGCAGGATGTAAGGAAATACTTTTTCAGTGTAAGAGTAGTTGATAATTGGAATTGGCTAAGCGAGGAGGTAGTTAATGCTATCTCAATCCATAGTTTTAAGGACAGGTATGATAAGTATGACTAAGTCTAAAATTGAACCGATGAGGAGACGGGAAGATACGAGCTTTGTGCTCTTTCCCGTAAACACAATTAGGTAATCACAATTAGGTAATCACACACACACACACAGTCATTAAATTCCTTCATGGTTATGATAGAGTGGATAGGGATCGATATTTTGATATGGCTGGCTCTAGAACTAGAGGTCATAGTTTGAAACTTCGTAAGAAAACTTCTTTGCAGGATGTAAGGAAATACTTTTTCAGTGTAAGAGTAGTTGATAATTGGAATTGGCTAAGCGAGGAGGTATTTAATGCTATCTCAATCCATAGTTTTAAGGACAGGTATGATAAGTATGACTAAGTCTAAAATGGAACCGATGAGGAGACGGGAAGATACGAGCTTTGGGCTCTTTCCCGTAAACACAATTAGGTAATCACAATTAGGTAATCACACACACACACACATAAGTGAAAGGATTCAAGTTGAAGAAATAAACTTGGCTATAGAAAGTGAGTTCAAGGAATTTCTTGTTGCTCGCATAAATAGTGGGTCAGAGAGCATTATAATAACTGTTGTATACAACCCACCAAGGAACCAAAATAGGCTTGAAGTTTATTAGGAAAGTCATATAGGTACTATTGAAGTCATAAACTCAGTTGTTAACATGGCACGGGAAAAAAATGTAGGATTTTGATTATGGGAGACTTTAATCATAAAGAGATAGATTGGATAAATCTTGACCCACACAGTGGTGAGGACTCATTCGGGGCAAGGGAATTTCCTACACCAACATGTAATGGAACCAACAAGGGCCAGGGGTGGGGATGAGCCATCACTACTTGATCTAGTGTTCACAGATAATGTGTTGGATATTGAAAAAATTGAGTATGAACCACCAATTGGAAAGAGTGACCACTGTGTGTTGTTACATAAGAACATAAGAATAGAGGACACTGCAACATGCCTACTGGCACACACGAGGCAGCTCCATTTTTGAATTGTATTTTCAGCATGTCTAACCTATTCTATTCTACTCTACTTATTTATTCTATTTTTTTGTTTATGATTTTTCTAATAAGCACTAACCTATTCATACCCACCCTACCTCTGTCATATGTCTATCTAATCTACATTTGAAGGTGTCTAAGGTATTGGCATATACTATCCTACTAGGAAGCTTGTTCCATGCATCAGCTACTCTATTACCAAACCAATTTTTACCAATTTCCCTTCTGAACCTAAATTTATCAAGCTTAAATCCATTATTACGAGTTCTGGTTTGATCTTGAATTTTTAAAACTTTATTAATATCTCCCTTGTTAATCCCTTTAAACCATTTATACACTTCAATCATATCCCCCCTAACTCTTCGCCTCTCTAGAGAATATAGATTAAGTTTTTTTAATCTGTCCTCATATGGTAGATTTCTGATATTGTGTATCATCTTGGTCATTCTTCGCTGCACTCTCTCCAAGGATTCAATTTCCATTCTATAATAGGGTGACCAGAATTGCACAGCATAATCTAAATGGGGCCTAACTAATGCAAGATAGAACCGCAAACTAACTTTTTCCGTCCTATTGCTAACGCTTCTTGAGATAAATCCTAAAATTCTGTTTGCTTTATTTCTGACTGCTGTGCATTGCTCTCTTGGCTTAAGACTACTACTCACAAGAACTCCCAAATCCCTTTCACACTGAGAACTCATGATTTCATGGTTATTTAGCTTATAACTAGTATTGTCTTTTATAGTACCCATTTTAACTACTTTTACATATTTCAACATTAAATTCCATTTGCCATTTGTCCGACCATTCAGATAATCTATTTAGATCTTCCTGTAAAGCATGTGTTTAGTTCCTGGGTTCATCCAGTGAGGACGCGCTTCCAGCAGCTCCAGCCCCGACCACACCCAGCACAACGGAGAGTGTTGGCGCTCCCTGTGCTGGCAGTGCCAGCGGCATTGCCAGCACAGGGAGTATATCATTGAAGATATTCTTCCTGAGAGTAGAGGCACTGAGGACATGAGGAGGAACTATCGGAAAGGAGATTACATCAAAATGAATGAGCTTTTTGCAGTTATTGACTGGAGAACCTTATTTTACAACAAATCTGTACAAGAAATGTATGACATCTTTTGTGAGAAATATGGGAAGATAGTAGATTGCTGCATACCTGTCACCAAAGTAGGTGTAATTCATGCCAGAGAGAAATGGTTCGATAATGGGTGTAAAAGAGCTAAGGAGTGGAGAGACAAATGCTGGAAAAGGCATAGGAGGAGAAAAAACATGAATGCCTGGCAAACCTACAAAAGAGCAAGAAATGACTACCTAAGTAAAAGGAGAGAGGCAGAGAGAGACTATGAGAGAGACATCACCAGGAAGACTAAAGAAAATCCCAAGCTTTTCCACAGCTTTATCAGAGGAAAACTGAAGGTAAAAGAACAGGTTTTAAGGCTAAAGAGAGCGGATGGAAGCATCACTGAGACGGATGAAGAGATCTGCAAAGAATTGAACAAGGAGTTTCAGTCAGTATTTACAGTAGAAAATACCCCACCCCCTCAGATTGCAGTGATAGAAGCTCAAGGGCCGGTATTAGAGAACATCAACCTTACAGCCACAGAGGTATGCAAAGCGCTGATGGATTTAGATGTTCATAAAGCTACAGATCCTGATGACATATCCCCTCATGTGCTTAAAAATTGCGCAAATTCAATATCAGTGGCACTAAGTATCATATTTAAAAAGTCACTGGAGTCAGGGGAGATTCCAAGATGCTGGAAACAAGCAAATGTGATACCTATCTTCAAAAAGGGAAGGAGGGATACGGCTCTGAACTATAGACCACTTTCCTTGACCAGCATAGTTTGCAAAGTTATGGAGAAACTACTAAGGAAACATATCTCTCTTCACTTGGAATCCTTCAACTTTTTGTCAGTGAGGCAACATGGCTTCAGAGAAGGTAGATCAACAGTAACAAACTTATTAGAATTTTATGATGAGGTAAGCCGAATCTTACAGGAAAGAGAGGGCTGGGCAGATTGCATATTCCTAGACTTCCAGAAAGCGTTTGACACTGTTCCACATGGGAGACTTATTAGGAAGCTGCAATCAATGGCTAGAATAGGTGGAAATGTTTTGGAATGGATAAAAACTTACTTAGAAGGAAGGGAACAGAGGGTTAGAGTAAGACACTCAGTGTCTGAATGGAGAAGAGTTAGTAGTGGAGTTCCACAGGGTTCAGTTTTAGGGCCACTTTTGTTCCTTGTATATGTAAATGACCTACCAGAGTCTGTAAATTCATTCATGAATATGTTTGCAGATGATGCAAAGATTGTGAAGAAAGTAAAAAACGAGAACAATGGTAGAGAACTTCAGGAGGATCTAAATAATCTGCATGAGTGGTCAGAAAAGTGGCTAATGAAATTCAATACTTCAAAATGTAAGGTAATGAGAATGGGTAGAAGTGCAAGAAGGCCCAAGCTTGACTACTCGGTGGTTGGAGTACAACTTCAAGAGACAGAAAATGAGAGAGATCTAGGAGTAAACATACTGGCAGATTTGTCTCCAGAAATACATATAAATGGCATAGTAAGGGCAGCATATGCATTCTTATCAAATGTAAGGGTAGCCTTCAGGGACATGGACAAGGAAATGTTCAGAAATATTTATGTAACCTATGTGAGGCCATAACTCGAATATGCAGCCCCCTTTTGGAATCCGCACTTGAAAAAGCACATAGCTAAGCTTGAAAAAGTTCAAAGACATGTCACGAAACTGGTGCCAGAAATACGCAATCTCAGTTATGATGAGAGGCTGAGGGAATTAGACTTACCATCACTCGGAGCTAGAAGAGTGAGGGGGGATATGGTGACAGTCTTTAAATTCCTTCATGGTTATAATAGAGTGGATAGGGATCGATATTTTGATATGGCTGGCTCTAGAACTAGAGGTCATAGTTTGAAGCTTCGTAAGAAAACTTCTTTGCAGGATGTAAGGAAATACTTTTTCAGTGTAAGAGTAGTTGATAATTGGAATTGGCTAAGCGAGGAGGTAGTTAATGCTATCTCAATCCATAGTTTTAAGGACAGGTATGATAAGTATGACTAAGTCTAAAATGGAACCGATGAGGAGACGGGAAGATACGAGCTTTGGGCTCTTTCCCGTAAACACAATTAGGTAATCACAATTAGGTAATCACACACACACACACACACACACACACACACACACACACATTAATCAGGTCATGTGAACGTCTTTAATCCAAATCTTTATATATCTATATGATGTTGATGAAAGTATACTCAAGTATTTCTTTTTTTATAGTGGTTTCATAGCAAGTGGAAAATAATTAAGCTTTGTGCTTCAGTGTAACATACTGAAGTTATTAGATGAATTTTAAATATTAAATGTTCTGTTGTCTTGAATTTAAGAAGAGGAATCATGTTGCTATTATGTGAATTATGACATTGTTTTGTATATATGGTGACTGTTTCTCTCCAGTGTAATATCTCTCTTTGTATTGTTAGGGTGAGAACCACCGTAGCGTAGAGGTAGAATGCTTTACTTGGAAGGTGAAGGACACATGTTTGAGCTAATGCCGGGACATTAGTAAAGGCATCCAGCTTTATTCCCCAGCTTCAGTCCATTTGTGTCAACCCCCAAATGGGGACAAATAGTGACATATAAAACGAAAGCAAAATATATTTTTATGGTTATTGTGTTACTTCATTAATCAAAGCTTGAACCATTTATGCATGGTAGCATTCAAACACTGGGTATGCTGGTAGAAATGTTTAAAAATCAAATCAGTGACAGATATTTCTTGGAGTGAGTCGAATATATTTTAGTTGTGCCCTGTGGGGCGGGCACAACATCAAAGAATAACTTCACCATATTCCCTGCGTGTCGTAAAAGGCGACTAAAAGTGGACGGGACGGGGGGACTAGGAATCCCCCCTTTGTATCAACCTCCTGCGAGATGTCATAGAAGAAGGGGTGTAGAGGGGAGAATAACTTCTCCCCAAACTCTAGTTTTGGGGCGTCTAAATGTGTGTGGTTGTAGTATGATAGAAAGCAAAAGATGTGAGATTGGATATATGTTTGGTAGGAGGAGGATGGATGTATTGGCATTGTGTGAGACAAAGATGAAAGGAAAAGGAGAAGTGGCATTTGGTGATGTGACGGGTAGGGTGTCAGCCTCCTGGCTAGTACAGTGGTAATGCGCTGGCCTCGCATTCGCGAGGTTGACGGATCGCGCCTCGTCCAGGCAAGAGAGCTTAAGCTGTTTACTGGGGAGGTTACTGCTGTGGCTGGGCACCACAGTGGGGGGTTGGGGCCTGTGCCGGTTGGCAACCACCCTATGGGTCCTCCATGACCCGTTCCACCCATCCGTGGGTGGAGAATCTAAAAAAAAAAAAAAGGTAGGGTGTCTGGGGTTGAAAGGGGGAGAGCGAGAGGTGTGGCATTATTGCTGAGTGAAGGGATGGTAAATCGGGTAGTGGAAAGAAAAGAAGTGTCATCTAGGCTGATGTGGGTGAGGGCTAGGATAGGAAGGGAATGTTGGGCTTTTGTTAGTGCGTATGGGCCAGGATGTGAGAGAAATGAGGAAGAGAGGGATGAATTCTGTAATGAGTTAACTAGATGTGTGGATGGTCTGAGTTAGAAGGAACTATGTAGTTGTGTTGGGTGACTTGAATGCCAGAGTGGGTGATGGAGAGATAGAACGTGTTGTAGGAAAGTATGGGGTACCAGGTGGGAATGAGAGTGGCAAGAGACTGTTAGATATGTGTGTGGAGCAAGAGTTGGTGATAGGTAATAGTTTATTTAAGAAGAAGTTAATAAATAAGTATACATGGATGAGAGTGGCAAATGGAAGAATGAAAGAAAGAGCATTGATGGATTATTTGTTGGTAGCAGAGAGCATGGTTGGTAGAGTGAAAGATGCACATGCATTCAGGGGTGTGGCTGCTGGGATGTTTGATCATTTTTTGGTTGAAGCAAAAGTGGTAGTAGCAAAAGAGTGGGGAAATAGTGTGGGGGGATGTAGAAGGGAAATAGTGAAGGTGGAAGAATTGAAAAAGCCAGAGAAGAGACAGGAATATCAGGACAGGTTGAGAGTGGCATATATCAGGGTGAAAGAAAGAGAAGTTGGGGAGTTAGGGGAGGAATGGGGGTTGATGAAAGAATGTTTTGTGGGACATGCATGTGATGTGTGTGGAAAGAGGTTTGTTGGAGGTGGCATGAGGAGGGGCAGCGAGTGGTGGAAGGAAGGGGTGAAAATGAAGGTGGAAGAGAAAAAGAGGGCTTTTGAGGAATGGCTGCAGTGCAAAAGTAGGGAGAAGTATGAAAGATATAGGGAGAAAATTGTGGAAACCAAGCAGAAGGTAGAGGAAGAGAAGAGGTTGGCAAATGTTAGGTGGGGACAGGATTTTAGTAGGTCATATGAGGAGAATAATAAGAAGTTTTGGAAAGAAGTGAAGAGAGTAAGGAAGGGTGGATCGAGGATGGAAGAGACAGTGAAAGATGTGAATGGACAGATGTTAAGAGGGAACGATGCAAGGAGAAGGTGGGAAGAATATTTTGAGTGCTTGCTGAATGTTGAGGAAGAAAGAGAGGCAGCTATAGTGGCAGTGGGAGGGGTTCAAGGGCCAGTAATTGGAGATGAAAATGAGAGAGAGATTTCAAGAGAGGAGGTGAAAAGGGCATTGTATGAAGTGAAAGCAGGTAAAACACCTGGAATGGATGGTGTGAGAGCGGAGATGGTGAAAGAAGGGGTGTGACTGCATTGGAATGGTTAGTGAGAGTGTTTAAACTATGCTCTATGTTGTCATTGGTGCCAGTGGAATGGGTGGTTGCCTGTATAGTGCCCCTATACAATGGTAAGGGGGATATGTATGAATGAAGTAATTTTAGGGGTATAAGTTTGTTGAATGTGGTAGGAAAAGTGTATGGTAGGATACTGGTTAATAGGATTAGGGATAAGACAGAATATGTGATCGCGGAAGTGCAGAGTGGTTTTAGGAGAAGTAGAGGTTGTATAGATCAGATTTTTATAGTTAGGCAGTTATGTGAGAAATATTTAGCAAAGGGTAAGGATGTGTATTTTGCATTTTTGGATCTTGAGAAAGCATATGATAGAGTTGATAGAGAGGCTATGTGGAATGTTTTAAGATTATATGGAATTAATGGTAAATTGTTGCATGCAGTGAAGAGTTTGTATGAGGGTAGTAGAGCTTGTGTTAGGGTAGGGAATGAAGTGAGTGAGTGGTTTCCAGTGAGTATGGGACTGAGACAGGGATGTGTGATGTCACCATGGCTGTTCAATTTGTATATTGATGGAGTTGTAAGAGAGGTGAATGAGCGAGTGCGTGGTCGAGGTTTGAGAATGGTAGATGGGGATGATAACGAGTGGGAGCTGAATCAGTTGCTGTTTGCAGATGATACTGTGGTGGTGGCAGATTCAGAGGAAAAGCTGTGTCAATTAGTGTCAGAATTTGGAATGGTGTGTGAGAGAAGGAAGTTGCGAATGAATGTGGGAAAGAGTAAGGTTATGAGGTGTACAAGAAATGAGGATGGTGCTGGATTGAATGTTATGTTGAATGGAGAGACACTTGAGGAGGTTAATCAGTTTAAGTATTTAGGCTCGGTTATAGCTGCAATTGGTGGAGTGGAAGCAGATGTGTGTCACAGGGTGAAAGAAGGATGTAAAGTGTTGGGTGCATTGAAAGGAGTGATGAAGAATAGAGGTTTGGAAATGAATGTTAAGAAAGTTTTGTATGAGAAAGTGGTTGTACCAACTGTGATGTATGGATCAGAATTATGGGGTATGAACGTAAGTGAGAGACGGAAACTAAATGTGTTTGAGATGAAATGCCTGAGGAGTATGTTTGGTGTATCTTGATTGGATAGGGTTAGGAATGAAGTGGTGAGAGCAAGAACGGGTGTGAGGAGAGAAATTGCAGCCAGAGTAGATATGAATGTTCTGAGATGGTTTGGCCATGTGGAAAGGATGGATGATGAAAGGCTGCTGAAAAAGGTGATGAATGCAAGAGTTGATGGGAGAAATACTAGAGGAAGGCCTAGGTTTGGATGGATGGATGGAGTAAGGAGAGCCCTGAATGATAGGAGGATGGATGTGAGGGAAGCAAGCGAGCGTGCTAGGAATAGGAATGAGTGGCGAGCGATTGTGACGCAGTTCTGATGGGCATCTGCTGTTACCACGGTGCTGCATCTTACAGCAGCAGGGGAAGTAGGAGGAGTGGACTGTTGTGAAGCGACACAGGTTGTGGAAGAGCCGGGAGGATGGGCTGTGGCACTCCAGCAGTGCCATCTGAACGGTCGCTTGCTCCCTCGTCATTGCCCATAGAGCAAAGTAATCCCCCTATTTGATTTCCTTTCTTGATGTCGGCTACCCCCCAATTAAAGGGGGAAACAGCCAAGGCAGATATATATATATATATATATATATATATATATATATATATATATATATATATATATATATATATATATATATATATACAAATAAGCACATTACATATGTGAAAACATGAATCATTTTTTTTACCCCGACCAGGACTCGAACCTAGGACTTATGATTACTAAGTCAAGGCGCTACCACTACACCACAGAAGGTTAAAAGGAATTCAACCTTATAGCTTATATCTGCTATACTTAGGAATGAACGCATTCTAACTGAATGCCACTATGTTCATATTACAAATTCCCCAACCTCACTCGTGGCTTCATTTTAGCATTTAATTCAATTCCCAATCTCATTCGGGCCATGAAATACAAATAAGCACATTACATATGTGAAAACATGAATCATTTTTTACCCCGACCGGGACTCGAACCTAGGACTTATGATTACTAAGTCAAGGCGCTACCACTACACCACAGAAGGTTAAAAGGAATTCAACCTTATAGCTTATATCTGCTATACTTAGGAATGAACGCATTCTAACTGAATGCCACTATGTTCATATTACAAATTCCCCAACCTCACTCGTGGCTTCATTTTAGCATTTAATTCAATTCCCAATCTCATTCGGGCCATGAAATACAAATAAGCACATTACATATGTGAAAACATGAATCATTTTTTACCCCGACCGGGACTCGAACCTAGGACTTATGATTACTAAGTCAAGGCGCTACCACTACACCACAGAAGGTTAAAAGGAATTCAACCTTATAGCTTATATCTGCTATACTTAGGAATGAACGCATTCTAACTGAATGCCACTATGTTCATATTACAAATTCCCCAAACTCACTCGTGGCTTCATTTTAGCATTTAATTCAATTCCCAATCTCATTCGGGCCATGAAATACAAATAAGCACATTACATATGTGAAAACATGAATCATTTTTTACCCCGACCGGGACTCTAACCTAGGACTTATGATTACTAAGTCAAGGCGCTACCACTACACCACAGAAGGTTAAAAGGAATTCAACCTTATAGCTTATATTTCATGGCCCGAATGAGATTGGGAATTGAATTAAATGCTAAAATGAAGCCACGAGTGAGGTTGGGGAATTTGTAATATGAACATAGTGGCATTCAGTTAGAATGCGTTCATTCCTAAGTATAGCAGATATAAGCTATAAGGTTGAATTCCTTTTAACCTTCTGTGGTGTAGTGGTAGCGCCTTGAATTAGTAATCATAAGTCCTAGGTTCGAGTCTCGGTCGGGGTAAAAAATGATTCATGTTTTCACATATGTAATGTGCTTATTTGTATTTCATGGCCCGAATGAGATTGGGAATTGAATTAAATGCTAAAATGAAGCCACGAATGAGGTTGGGGAATTTGTAATATGAACATAGTGGCATTCGGTTGGAATACGTTCATTCCTAAGTATAGCAGACAGAAGCTATAAGGTTGAATTCCTTTTAACCTTCTGTGGTGTAGTGGTAGCGCCTTGACTTAGTAATTATAAGTCCTAGGTTCGAGTCCCGGTCGGGGTAAAAAATGATTCATGTTTTCACATATGTAATGTGCTTATTTGTATTTCATGGCCCGAATGAGATTGGGAATTGAATTAAATGCTAAAATGAAGCCACGAGTGAGGTTGGGGAATTTGTAATATGAACATAGTGGCATTCAGTTAGAATGTGTTCATTCCTAAGTATAGCAGATATAAGCTATAAGGTTGAAGTCCTTTTAACCTTCTGTGGTGTAGTGGTAGCGCCTTGACTTAGTAATCATAAGTCCTAGGTTCGAGTCCCGGTCGGGGTAAAAAATGATTAATGTTTTAACATATGTAATGTGCTTATTTGTATTTCATGGCCCGAATGAGATTGGGAATTGAATTAAATGCTAAAATGAAGCCACGAGTGAGGTTGGGAATTTGTAATATGAACATAGTGGCATTCAGTTAGAATGCGTTCATTCCTAAGTATAGCAGATATAAGCTATAAGGTTGAATTCCTTTTAACCTTCTGTGGTGTAGTGGTAGCGCCTTGACTTAGTAATCATAAGTCCTAGGTTCAAGTCCCGGTCGGGGTAAATAAATGATTCATATATATATATATATATATATATATATATATATATATATATATATATATATATATATATCTATATATATATATATATATATATATATATATATATATATATATATATATATATATATATATATATATATATATATATATATATATATATATATATATATATATATATATATATATATATATATATATATATATATATATATATATATATATATATATATATATATATATATATATATATATATATATATATATATATATATATATATATATATATATATATATATATATATATATATATATATATATCTGCCTTGGCTGTTTCCCCCTTTAATTGGAGGGTAGCCGACATCAAGAAAGGAAAACATATATGTGCCCTGTGGGGCGGGCACAATATCAAAGAATAGCCTCACCGTATTCCCTGCGTGTCGTAAAAGGCGACTAAAAGTGGACGGGGCGGGGGGACTAGGAATCCCCCCCCCCTTGCATCAACCTCCTGCGAGACGTCAAAGAAGAAGGGGAGTAGAGGGGAGAATAACTTCTCCCCAAACTCTAGTTTTGGGGTGTCTAAATGTGCGTGGTTGTAGTACGATAGAGAGCAAAAGATGTGAGATTGGATATATGTTTGGTAAGAGGAGGATGGATGTATTGGCATTGTGTGAGACGAAGATGAAAGGAAAAGGAGAAGTGGCATTTGGTGATGTGACGGGTAGGGTGTCTGGGGTTGAAAGGGGGAGAGCGAGAGAAGGTGTGGCATTATTGCTGAGTGAATGGATGGTAAATCGGGTAGTGGAATGGAAAGAAGTGTCATCTAGGCTGATGTGGGTGAGGGCTAGGATAGGAAGGGAATGTTGGGCTTTTGTTAGTGCGTATGGGCCAGGATGTGAAAGAAGTGAGAAAGAGCGGGATGAATTCTGGAATGAGTTAACTAGATGTGTGGATGGTCTGAGTAGAAGGAACTATGTAGTTGTGTTGGGTGACTTGAATGCCAGAGTGGGTGATGGAGAGATAGAAGGTGTTGTAGGAAAGTATGGGGTACCAGGTGGGAATGAGAGTGGCGAGAGACTGTTAGATATGTGTGTGGTGCAAGAGTTGGTGATAGGTAATAGTTTATTTAAGAAGAAGTTAATAAATAAGTATACATGGATGAGAGTGGCAAATGGAAGAGTGAAAGAAAGAGCATTGATGGATTATGTGTTGGTAGCAAAGAGCATGATTGGCAGAGTGAAAGATGTACATGCATTCAGGGGTGTGGCTGCTGGGATGTTTGATCATTTTTTGGTTGAGGCAAAAGTGGTAGTAGCAAAAGAGTGGGGAAATAGTGTGGGGGGATGTAGAAAGGAAATAGTGAAGGTGGAAGAGTTGAAAAAGCCAGAGAAGAGACAGGAATATCAGGACAGGTTGAGAGTGGCATATGACAGGGTGAAAGAAAGAGAAGTTGAGGAGTTAGGGGAGGAATGGGGGTTGATGAAAGAATGTTTTGTGGGACATGCAAGTTATGTGTGTGGAAAGAGGTTTGTTGGAGGTGGCATGAGGAGGGGCAGCGAGTGGTGGAATGAAGGGGTGAAAATGAAGGTGGAAGAGAAAAAGAGGGCTTTTGAGGAATGGCTGCAATGTAAAAGTAGGGAGAAGTATGAAAGATATAGGGAGAAAAATGTGGAAACCAAGCAGAAGGTAGAGGAAGAGAAGAGTTTGGCAAATGTTAGGTGGGGACAGGATTTCAGTAGGTCATATGAGGAGAATAAAAAGAAGTTTTGGAAAGAAGTGAAGAGAGCAAGGAAGGGTGGATCGAGGATGGAAGAGACAGTGAAAGATGTGAATGGACAGATGTTAAGAGGGAACGATGCAAGGAAAAGATGGGCAGAATATTTTGAGTGCCTGCTGAATGTTGAGGAAGATAGAGAGGCAGCTATAGTGGCAGTGGAAGGGGTTCAACGGCCAGTAATTGGAGATGAAAATGAGAGAGAGATTACAAGAGAGGAGGTGAAAAGGGCATTGTATGAAGCAAAAGCAGGTAAAGCACCTGGAATGGATGGTGTGAGAGCGGAGATGGTGAAAGAAGGGGGTGTGACTGCATTGGAATGGTTAGTGAGAGTGTTTAATATATGCTTTATGTTGTCATTGGTGCCAGTGGATTGGGTGATTGCCTGTATAGTGCCCCTATACAAAGGTAAGGGAGATATGTATGAATGCAGTAATTTTAGGGGTATAAGTTTGTTGAATGTGGTAGGAAAAGTGTATGGTTGGATACTGGTTAATAGGATTAGGGATAAGACAGAATATGTGATCGCGGAAGTGCAGAGTGGTTTTAGGAGAGGTAGAGGTTGTATAGATCAGATCTTTATAGTTAGGCAGTTATGTGAGAAATATTTAGCAAAGGGTAAGGATGTGTATTTTGCATTTTTGGATCTTGAGAAAGCATATGATAGAGTTGATAGAGAGGCTATGTGGAATGTTTTGAGATTATATGGTATCTATGGTAAATTGTTGCATGCAGTGAAGAGTTTGTATGAGGGTAGTAGAGCTTGTGTTAGGGTAGGGAATGAAGTGAGTGAGTGGTTTCCAGTGAGTATGGGACTGAGATAGGGATGTGTGATGTCACCATGGCTGTTCAATTTGTATATTGATGGAGTTGTAAGAGAGGTGAATGAGCGAGTGCGTGGTCGAGGTTTGAGAATGGTAGATGGGGATGATAACGAGTGGGAGCTGAATCAGTTGCTGTTTGCAGATGATACTGTGGTGGTGGCAGATTCAGAGGAAAAGCTGTGTCAATTAGTGTCAGAATTTGGAATGGTGTGTGAGAGAAGGAAGCTGCGAGTGAATGTGGGAAAGAGTAAGGTTATGAGGTGTACAAGAAATGAGGATGGTGCTGGATTGAATGTTATGTTGAATGGAGAGACACTTGAGGAGGTTAATCAGTTTAAGTATTTAGGCTCGGTTATAGCTGCAAATGGTGGAGTGGAAGCAGATGTGTGTCACAGAGTGAATGAAGGATGTAAAGTGTTGGGTGCATTGAAAGGAGTGATGAAGAATAGAGGGTTGGAAATGAATGTTAAGAAAGTTTTGTATGAGAAAGTGGTTGTGCCAACTGTGATGTATGGATCAGAGTTATGGGGTATGAAAGTAAGTGAGAGACGGAAACTAAATGTGTTTGAGATGAAATGCCTGAGGAGTATGATTGGTGTATCTCGATTGGATAGGGTTAGGAATGAAGTGGTGAGAGCAAGAACGGGTGTGAGGAGAGAAATTGCAGCCAGAGTAGATATGAATGTTCTGAGATGGTTTGGCCATGTGGAAAGGATGGATGATGAAAGGCTGCTGAAAAAGGTGATGAATGCGAGAGTTGATGGGAGAAATACTAGAGGGAGGCCTAGGTTTGGATGGATGGATGGAGTAAGGAGAGCCCTGAATGATAGGAGGATGGATGTGAGGGAAGCAAGCGAGCGTGCTAGGAATAGGAATGAGTGGCGAGCAATTGTGACGCAGCTCTGATGGGCATCTGCTGTTACCACGGGGCTGCATCTTACAGAGATAGCCCTGTGGTAGGGGCAGTAGGAGGAGCTGGCAGTTGTGAAACGACACAGGTTGTGGAAGAGCCGGGAGGATGGGCTGTGACACTCCAGCAGTGCCATCTAAACGGTCGCTAGCTCCCTCGTCATTGCCCATAGAGCAAAGTAATCCCCCTATTTGTTTTCCTTTCTTGATGTCGGCTACCCCCCAATTAAAGGGGGAAGCAGCCAAGGTATATGTATGTATATATATATATATATATATATATATATATATATATATATATATATATATATATATATATATATATATATATATATATATATATATATATATATATATATATATATATATATATATATATACATATATATATATATATATATATATATATATATATATATATATATATATATATATATATATATATATATATATATATTAGTTATTGTTGTAGTGAAATGGAATGAGACTGATAAGGGCTTCAACTTCTCTCAGTATATCAACTACTGGAAAATATGTCTTGGAGTGGCATTATGTAATTTACTCTATTTTAATGTAGAAGGGTGACCCATGGCAGCAGCTACCCGTTGCAGCGCTACAGCTGAAAGGTCTTTTGGACTTAAATAAGACTGTCCAGGACAGTGCGATGTTAAGTTATCCTTCAGGTACGGTTCTTTTTCTATGCCTACATTAACACCGAATATTCTTGGATATTCCTTACACATATCTTATGATCCATTCACATCTGACAAATGACAACACTCCCCATCTCTGTTTATATATATATATATATATATATATATATATATATATATATATATATATATATATATATATATATATATATATATATATATATATATATATATATATATATATATATATATATATATATATATATATATATATAACCAAATAAACACAATACATATGTGGTGTAATTGGTAGCGCCTTGACTTAGTAATTATAAGTCCTAGGTTCAAGTCCCGGTCGGGGTAAAAAATTATTCATGTTTTCACATATGTAATATGCTTATTTGGTTATTCTTGGTCCCGAATGAGATTGGGAGTTGAATTAAATGCGAAAATGAAGCCACGAGTGAGGTTGGGGAATCTGTAATATGAGCATAGTGGTATTCAGATAGAATGCATTCATTCATAAGTATAGCAGATATAAGCTATAAGGTCTGATTCCTTTTAACCTTCTGTGGTGTAGTTGGTAGCTCCTTGACTTAGTAATTATTAGTCCTAGGTTCAAGTCCCGGTCGGGATAAAAAAAAGTTATTTATATATATATATATATATATATATATATATATATATATATATATATATATATATATATATATATATATATATATATATATATTTATGTATGTATATATATATATATATATATATATATATATATATATATATATATATATATATATATATATATATAATTTTTTTTTCTTCTCTCGCTTTTCCCATATCTATATGGGGCCGCGGTTTCTTATCAGCCTTTTCCACTCTCTCCTGTCCAATGCTTCCTCTCCACTAAGGTCCTTCTCTCTCAAGTCGTCCCGTATACAGTCATCCCATCGTCTTCGTGGTCTCCCTCTTCCTCTCACTCCCTCCACCTCTAGCTCAATCATCCTTCTACCAATCCAATCTTCATCTCTCCTCATACAATGTTCATACCACTGAAGCCTTCTTTCTTGCATATATATATATATATATATATATATATATATATATATATATATATATATATATATATATATATATATATATATATATATATATATATATATATATATATATATATATATAAAGGAATACATATAAATAAATATATTTAGTATCTATATTAGATATTATTAGAATCTCAAACAAGAGCTCTTATCTCAGTGAGCAGGGTGGTCACAATTGTACTATAGAACCATGGTAGCATACAACATGCCTTGCACATTCTTAGCCTCTCCTGTTGGTTGTTTTATTCAGAAACATAATTCGTGGAGGAGTCTGCCACCCCCATCTCCTCTGCCCCTTTTAGTCGATTCCAACGTTTAATTTCCGCCTTTTAATTTCATCAACGTCATGAATTAAGTCTAGAATACCACTTTAAGTGGATTCGCCTGCTGTGGTGTGCCCATATGCAAATACCCACGTGTTCAGTGTCAGCCAAGTAAGTGCACAAAACGGATTCATTTACCTTGATTTACATTTCATCTAATGAAGTGTGACGGAATATAATGCGCTTGCTGCTAGAGCGTGAAAAAACTTGCCGCTGTCACTAACATGACTGCTTAGATGCGCAGCGATATAATACAGTCTCTCTCTCTCTCTCTCTCTCTCTCTCTCTCTCTCTCTCTCTCTCTCTCTCTCTCTCTCCTCTCTCTCTCTCTCTCCTCTCTCTCTCTCTCTCTCTCTCTCTCTCTCCTCTCATTCTTCCGTTCCAAAAGGACACATATTACATTGTGACTCGAAGAAGAATTTCTGCTTAGGTGATTCTAAATGGGAAGAGACCTTGAAGGAACTGGTCCTTGCAATGTTTGTCTGTCAACAACAGACTTCCTGTTGTATGGAATTACAATCGTCTGGTTGTAATTACTTTCTCATTGATTACGGGTTGTTGATTCCATGATGCTGAACAATAACAGACAGACGGGGTTGTAGTGGTGTGTGATCTTGATGTAGATATAAGTAGTTTTATTATTATTATTATTATTATTATTATTATTATTATTATTATTATTATTATTATTATTATTATTATTATTATTATTATTATTATTATAATTATTATTATTATTATTATTATTATTATTATTATTATTATTATTATTATTATTATTATTATTATCATTATTATTATTATTATTATTATTATTATTATTATATTATCATTATTATTATTATTATTATTATTATTATTATTATTATTATTATTATTATTATTATTATTATTATTATTATTATTATTGCTTGTAGTAGTAGTAGTAGTAGTAGTAGTAGTAGTAGCAGTAGTAAAAGAAGTAATAGCAGTAACAGTAGTAATATTGGTAGTAATAGCAGAAGCCGTAGCAGGACCTGCAGTTGTAGTAGTAAAAGTAGTAGCAGTAGTAGTAGTAGTAGTTGCAGTTGCATATGCAGTAGTAATATACGTAAGCACTTTTGTCAAAATATAGCCCCTGCTCTTGTCGATACTGCTCTACCATTAACTCCACATATCTAATGAGTCAGCTGAGTTGAGAGTGGCTGCTACATGAAGGACGCCACAATCCTCTCCTCCTATCACCCAAGTGAATTTGACAAAGGGAAGTTTTAATTAGCCTCCTTGAGGGGTTAAGCTCAGGGCTCTTCAGATGTAAGCCAGACCCTGACCCTCTGAGCTTCTTTTTATAAGTTTCAATATTGCCGAAATATGGTCTGTTTCTTATAGAGGCCCTTTCTATATACATACGATAGACAGATCGAGGTATAGATAAACAGACAGACAGAAATATTGATTAACATACACACACACATGCATGCATACATACACACACACACACACACACACACACACACACACACACACACACACACACACACACACACACACACACACACACATTAGGTAAGTACTATTAGGTAAGTACACACTTGCTCAGGCTTCGATTAGGACAAACTATGGCCATCATGCGAATCACATAGAAAGAAATGATGAAGACGCAAACATCTTTTAATGCTTGAACCATATATACGCAAAAGTCGTAATCCCCCTTGTTGGGGGTGGCCGAGTCACATCATACCCGACAAGAACCCCCTCCGATGTCTTGACTCTTCGACAGAGGGAATTACGAAAGGGGAATTTCCAGTCCTCTCGCTCCGCCCAACCATTTAGTTCACATTTACGAAATGCAATGGAGTAATAGGGAGGTATTTTTGTCCCCCCCTCCTCCCCAAGAAAACGAAGAAAGAAAATGCAGTGTAAAAACAAGACAATATGAACTATGGGAAGTAGAGGGCTCTCAATTTATCATATGGAGAAAAACCATTAAAAAAACAAATAAAACAAACAAAGTGGAAATAAAATAAGAATGCATTGACGACTTTAAATGAAATGCGTCTGTTTGTCTCCCTTCCTTGTCTGTATTTTTACTTGCCATACAACATAGAACATTTTCTCTTTTTCTCTCATTTCAAGACATTTAGATTCCAGCATAGGAGGCAGCGTCGGTGCATTCCAGCGACGTGCACAATATTTTGCGTTTTCCCTTTTATTTATTTCCAGGACACTGCACTCGTTCCTACAACTGCCAATTCACTTTAGCCTCTTCAAAGACCTTTGGCTTTCCAGTCCTTAAGATTTCAGTGTCTTATTTTATTTATTTCATTTCCAAAAAAACATATTCAAAGACTTTCAGATTTCTAGCCATGAAGATGTGAGTAGCCAGTCTTTTTATTTATTTATTTATTTTTTTGCTAAAACTATCCAAATGTTCAAAATTTCTAGTCTTTACATGTTGAGTATTTAAGTTATTTTTTCTCCTTAAATGTACATCGAAAATCTTCAAGGCTTCCAGTGTTTAAGAACTGAGTTTTTTTTTTTTATATAATTTCCCCCCAAAAAACACATACACAAACTTTAATTTCTTTCAGTCTTTATGATATGAAAATCTTATTTTGTTCCGCAGAAATATATATATCTCCCAGTCTTCTAGTCCATAAGATTAAAGTATTTTCTACAATTTAATTTTATTCCATAGTTATACTATCATCCTGTAAAGAAAGGACGAATAACTGCATATACAGAATAAAAATTAGAAGTACAGTGTCTTTATTAATATAGTTAGAAAAGCTATACTAGTAAAGGCCATTATTATTTGAAAAGACAGCAAATGCCAAGGTTCGTGAATATACTGTTACAACACAGAGCCCAAACATCCAGTGGTGCACTGACTACACCACATTAACTGAGGTACGCGACTACCCGCTCACCTCAAACAGACTTTGAAAGAGACGTGATATTTAGAATACCCTTGAAGAGTAGAATAGGGATCCTTTTTTGGTGGGAGTCCAGCACTGATCCCAGTAATGAATAATTCCATAATATATGGTTTTCAGACTCTCATCAATCCAATGGGAGTGGTTAAATGGGATAATAACCTCATGTTTTATGCATTTCGCAGAAGGCAACTCGAAGGGATAAGTGAAAAGAACTAGCAATTCGTTACCTTGACTGGCTTTCTCTCTCTCTCTCTCTCTCTCTCTCTCTCTCTCTCTCTCTCTCTATCTATCTATCTATCTATCTATTTATCTATCTATCTATCTATCTATCTCTATTAGTAAGCACACACACAGACACACACACACACACACACAGACACACACACATACATACACACACAAATACATACATACATACACACACATATATATATATATATATATATATATATATATATATATATATATAAATATATATATATATATATATATATATATATATATATATATATATATATATATATATATATATATATATATATATATATATATTATATATATATATATATATATATATATATATATATATATATATATATATATATATATATATATATATATATATATATATATATATATATATATATATATATATATATATATATATATATATATATATATATATATATATATATATATATATATATATATATGAATAATTTTTTTTTACCCCGACCGGGACTCGAACCTAGGACTTATAATTACTAAGTCAAGGCGCCTTGACTTAGTAATTATAAGTCCTAGGTTCGAGTCCCGGTCGGGGTAAAAAAAATGATTCATGTTTTCACATATGTAATGTGCTTGCTTGGTTAATATATATATATATATATATATATATATATATATATATATATATATATATATATATATATATATATATATATATATATATATATATATATATGTGTGTGTGTGTGTGTGTGTGTGTGTGTGTGTGTGTGTGTGTGTGTGCCTGTTTGTAATTACCTAATTGTACTTACGGTGAAAGACCCCGATGCTCGTAACTTCCCGTTTCCTGGTTGGTTCCAGTGTTGTACTTTTTGATACTTATCGTACTTGTCTTTACACAATGGAATGAGTTAGCATGAACTACCTCCTCGCTTACCGAATTCCAGTCATCAACTACTCTTACACTAAAAGAGTACTTCCTTACATCCTGCAAAAAGTTTTCTTATAAAGCTTCAAACTATGACCTCTAGTTCTACTACCAGCTATATCAAAATATCAATCCCTATCCACTCTGTTATAACCATGCTTGTTTATAGTATTTAGAGTTAATTAGCTATTGTATTTTATATTATTGGTTGAATAAAGTCTCTGTTTCTGTTTAGTGTCATCAGCCATTTATTGTGGAGAGTGAGTGTAGACCATTTATTGTGGAGAGTGACTGTATACCATTTATTGTGGAGAGTGACTCTATAATTGCAATATGAAAAATTAAATTAGTTAATAATGGACTGTTCTAAGTTTCTGCAATGATTTACATGTTTTTGTGTACTTTACCCCTTCAGAATACCATTCTCAAACTACTAGTATTAGGGTCATAGTAACCAAGATGAAAAGTTTGTGGAGCATTATCAGTTAAAAGTCTTTAAAAGGTACTTTATACTTTCTACCGTATCTTTTTTTCACTTATCTACAAGTAAACAGAGAACTATGACCTCTAGTTCTACTGCCAGCCATATCAAAATATCAATCTCTATCCACTCTGCCATAACCATGATGGAATTTAAAAACCGGCACCATATCCCCCTCATTATTCTAGCTTCGAGTGATGGTGAATCTAATTCCCTCAGCTTCTACTCATAACTGAGATTGCATATTTCTGGCACCAGTTATATGGCATGTCTTTTAACTTCTTCCAGCTTAACTATGTTCTTTTTCAAGTGTGGATTCCAAAAGGGGGCTGCATTTTCAAGGATTTGCCCCACATAGGTTACATAAATATTGCTGAACATTTCCTTGCCCATGTGCCTGAAGGTTACTCTTACATTTGCTAAGGAAGCATATGCTGCCATTACTATGCCATTTATATGCATTTCTGGAGACAAATCTGGTAGTATGTTTACTCCTAGATCTCTCTCATTTTCTGTCTCTTGAAGTTCTGCTCCTGCCATTGAGTAGTCAAGCTTGGGCCTTCTTGCATTTGTACCCATGCTAATTAGCTTACATTTATAAGTACTGAATATCATCAGCCACTTTTCTGACCACTCATGAAGACTATTTAGGTCTTCCTGAAGTTCTCTACCATTGTTCTCGTCTCTTACTTTCTTCACAATCTTTGCATCATCCGCAAACATATTTATGAATGAATTTACAGACTCTGGTAGATTATTTACATATACAAGAAACACAAGCGGCCATAAAACTGAACCCTGTAGAACTCCACTATTAACCCTTCTCCATTCAGACACTGAGTGTCTTACTCCAACCCACTTTCCCCTTCCTTCTAAGTAAGTTTTTATTCATTCCGAGACAATTCCACCTATTCTCGCCATTGCTTGCAACTTCTTAATAATTCTCCTTTGTGGGACCATGTCAAATGCTTTCTGAAAGTCTAGGAATATGCAATCTGCCCAGCCCTCTCTTTCCTGTAAGATTCAGCTTGCCTCATCATACAATTTTAATAAGTTTGTTACTGTTGATCTACCTTCTCTGAAGCCATGTTGTCTCACTGACAAAATGTTGAAAGACTCCAAGTGAAGAGAGATGTGTTTTCTTAGTAGTTTCTCCATAACTTTGCAAATTATACTGGTCAAGGAAGCAGGCCTATAGCTTACAACTGTATCCCTCCTTCCCTTTTTGAAGATAGGTACCACGTTTACTTGTTTCCGGCATATTGGAATCTCCCCTGATCCCAGCGACATTTCAAATATGGTACTTAGGGCCGCTGACATTGATTTAGCGCCTTTCTTTAGTACATCAGGGGATATATCATCCGGACCTGTAGCTTTATGGGCATCTAACTCCATCAGCGCTTTGCATACCTCTGTGGCTGAAAAGATGATGTCCTCTAATACCTGCCTATGAGCTCCTATCGCTGCAATCTGAAGGAGTGGGGTATATTATACTGTAAATACTCCTTGTGCAATTCTTTGCAGATCTCTTTATCCGTCTCAGTGAGGCTTTCATTTGCCCTTTTTAGTTTTTAAACTTGTTCATTGATCTTCAGTTTTTCTCT